>CANXYI012027147.1:0-13782 GCA_948208565.1 Hura crepitans
CACCTCCAATTTGAATCATTACCAATTCAGATAAGAGACATGAAAAGCAACTTATATTATCTTAACCATTATCTTCTTAAAACCCTTTTATATGAAAATCATACATATTATCATAACTATTTTAATACAATAAAATTTTGATAGTATAATGGCCACATATAGACATATTCCCAAATAAAAACCTATAGAAAATAACACTTCTATATCATCTCAATCATCAACTGACAAATTGGACCCTTTTGCTCCTTATCTTATCTCAATCTCCTAAGTAGTTATGTCACAACATGCAATCTCAACCACACACATGCAAATCATAAAAACATAACCTATATAATATATGTTTATATCCTAACATACCATATCATAAAACATGTTATAATGTTCTAGTATTATTATGCTTACATATGAGTGCCAACTATATATAATATTACATCACACTATATAAACTAAAATATACCAAAAACACTTATGAAAAACTCCTTTTTCACTACACTACTGCTATCAAGGCTGGTTGTGGCTATCTATTTACTATTTACACATCAAAAAATACAATGCACTAAGCATAAAGCTTAGTGATGTATTCAATAAACTAAGCTTACACATGTATACACACAAATACATAGTAAGCATGTAATGCCATGTAATAATAATATATCAAATGCACACGTATTATTATACACACTGCTTATACTTGTATACGCTTGTCATATTACCTTGATCTAGTAGTATTATATACATTCTTATTTCACATTTATTAAGACTTTTATTCATTTTATGATGCACATAATTTTAATCACTTAATTAAGCAACTAGCCCATATCTGATAGACACAAATCCTAATATTGGACATTGGGATCATGGTGTGCAGTGGCCCACATTTTGGACCTAACGGTTACTACACCAGCATGGTGGGTTATCATAAATGCGTAGTGATCCTATTGAACCTCCATATGGCTATACCAGCATGAAATTATATGCAGTGGTTTTATTGAACCTACTAATGGCTGCGCCCGTATAAATAATTAAGATATATCAACATAGAATGGATTATAACAATATATGATATATGTATGTGTAATGGCCTAAATAAACTTGACGGTGGCCACACACACATAAAAATAATACCAAATATCTAGCAGCTACTACTCCTTAGTTGATTGGTCAACCTATCTAGTAGGTTGTCTAACATATATGGGCTTTCGACACTTTACTTTATACATTTTTACATTACATGATCTTTATACATAACATGTAATGACATTTATATCTTTCTTTACCTCATTGATACCATTATAATCCATACGTATTTCTCATTTGATGCCTCATGTTCCACATTCAAAGTTAACATTATGATTACACATATATTACAACTTATATTTCATCACATTATATATATAACTTATACATGTGCACAGAATAAATTATGCACACAACACATATAAAATGTACCACATTTCCAACATAATGCATTTCTTTTCATCAAATACTATTCTAAAATGATTAACTATCAAAATGTAGCTTACTTATACACATTTTAACCTGATTATCGAAAATTATCATTTTGCCCTTTTTATAAATAACATTTGGTCAAGTGTACATTACTTCCATACACCTATTTTATCATCATTTCTCTATTGTTTACACTTATTTACCATATGTTAAACCTTATTGTACCATTAAAATTATTTTAAAACCATTTAAACTACTAAACTTTTAACTTTCATGATGATATACAAACTTGAAAATACACAAGCATGAAAAGTATACACATATTTTACTGAATTCGCTTAAAAAGTGATTTCTCAATGTCTCGAATATCACTTTACAGCTTCTCTTTACCCTTAGCTTGTATCTCTTCCTCTTTCTCTAAGTTTCATAATAGGTAACAGGTTAGAAAAATTCATAGAAAAATCTACATGATTCAAAAGTCAAACATAAGATCCATACTGTAATTTCAAGCACTTGTAATATTATAGAAAAATATTAGAACTATAAAAACATGCTTACCTTGATTTTGGTTTTTCAAAATGCAAACTTTGAAATCTCCTATTTTTCTATATAAACTCCCTCTTCTCATAAAATAAACAACAAAATAAGAAACTATATGCAACAAGAATTGATTTGAGTATAATATGTGGTCTTTGAATGAAAAATGGGGGAATGGGTATCAAGGGTGACTGGTGTTAGCTTCACTTAAGGAAGATGATGGTGAATGTGTGATCCTATATGTTACACTCATATAAGCTAACTTATTTATAATAAATACATGGGTGGCCACGATTAACCATTTAACGATCCAAGGTCAATTTTTTTCCTAGTTTTGTTTTAATCTTTGCAAATTTATTCTTAAACTTTATGATCACAAAAATTACTTCTAAGACACTAAAAACTTTAAAATTTAACAATTAAGGGACTCTTTGAAGTTCATCCCAAAAAGACAAAGCAAAGCATGCTTAACTTTTCAATCGCTTGAACAAAATATTAAAAAGAAATACTTATCGATGTTAGAAAATTATGATCCTTCACCATTAAACTAATTAGAATTTTTTACTTTTAGCTTATTATGATATTTTTACTAAGGATGAGAGTGGTTAGTGGAGTCGCTGCCTAGCCTTTACACCAGGACCTCTGATCTTCTGTACCTAAAAGGTTTGAAAATCAGATTTTTTTATACCCCCATAATATGCTTTCCATTTTATATTGTAACACTTATCAGTCTCATATTAATTAAGCATGTATTATATTTAAGCATCCATATCATCTTTGCATGTATAAAATAAATTGTAGTATTTAAAAGAAATATGACAAGTATATTATACATCCAGAAAGTGGGTTATTCATTGGTTGTTGTTTGACTTGACAATTACCTGTAATTTCATAGGAATTGGCAGTAATTGCCTAACTCATATCTTTAAGAGATTGGCCTTTATTAAAATACATCTTATTATTGTGTCTTTTTATTAAGAAAACTCAAAAATCTATTTTATTAAGAAAACACCAGTTAATTAGATAGAAAACCTTTTTAGTGTGAGATTTAGGTTTTAGCATGTAAAAGAAGTTATTTACTACTTATTACAACCCAGAATAAATCAAAAGATACAATAAGTACAAAACCTAAAAAAATAAAGTAAAGCACTTAAATGGTCCAGTCTGTACATCGTTTAGTCCGTGAAAACTCTATATAGCTCTAGTATTATGTTTGTGTGGACTACAACTTATTATGGTTATTATGTCTATCCAAACCTCCACTCCAGTAAGAAAGAGTTACTTGCATACAACTTAAAATAAGAGGTTTAATGATACCAGATAAAAGATTCATATAAAATCATAAAGAAAATAAGAAATACAAGTATATGATAAAATTGAAAATCAAAGACAATGTACATACGGGCTACGTTCCTTATGAGAGAGAGGCTATATGGACTTAAAGGTAGAATACATAAGAATGAAACAAGATCATCTGTACGGACTACTTTCCCCATAAGAGGGAGTTCGTGTGGACTATATAATAATGTTAACATATTAACATATATTTTAATGAATAAGATAATTTATACAACATGCTAAAATTATAGAACAATATTAATATGGAATACAAGATACATTAAAGCATGATATATAAGACATATAAAATGTTATTTCTAAATATAATTCAGTACAAACAACATATTATATACATGTCAAGAAAGTTGGTTCGTATGAATGTTATTACATTTTCACTTAAGTCTGTGCATTTGAAATAAAGATAATAGAATGAATATGAAGTGATGGCAATTATTTGCACACTATAAAATAGCTTAAAATCATTACTTACTCCTATGATCACAGTGAAGATTACATAAAATCACCTCATTTGAGATCAATCCTTGGAGATCATAGGTTTATGAAATAATATCAATATATATAGAAGAGACCTCAAATATTACCTTGTGAATAAACTCTTCAAGTAATAGCACAAAGGTGTATGAGTCTAGAAAGAATTAGTTTAAGTGAGGCTAATAGGACTAGTATAGCAATTCCTATTTGGAGTCCTCTCCTAGATTCACAGATAGGTTTATAGCTACTATGAATTTGATTCTCAACCTTATTTTTGCTCCCTTTTCTCATACATAAGAAAAGTATTTATAGGTTTAGGTTTTAAAGGTTTTTCATCTGAAGGAGGTAGAATCCTAATAGGAATAGGATTCATAGTCCAAATAAGAAAATCCCACTTCTAGAAGATTTTACGTCAGCAAGTCCTTACTGATCCGTACAGCTTAGTCCTTATGGACCTAGGTTGTATACTTTCCTACCAGTCTATGGGCTTTAGGCTAGGTTTGAGTTAGTTTGTATGGACATAAACTTGGACCTTGGGCTTGATAGAACAAATTAGGCTAGTACAGACCTAGATAGGGATTGTTCGTGTAGACCCTAAAGTAAGTTCATATAGACCTACTTCCTAAAGGCTTGTGCCATCGCTTAAAAGCTTATCTCTAGTGATCATCATAGGCCAAAAGGTGAGGTGTTTACGGTTGCCCCCAATTTGGTGTATGTTATGGAATGCTAAAATAATATTGCACACCAAAGTACACAAGTTAGAAATACTTTCTTGATATAAAGCTACATCGAGTACGAATGCCTACCTCTAAATCATTACAAAAGTTTACTTCTTCCCTTCAAATACAAGTACCTAAGGTTATTTGACTGATAGATGAAATATATTTTGATCTCACCGAAAGTTGTTTGATCGGGTGAAAGGATATTTTTAGATTAGCTTGTTGGGTTAAATTAGAAAGAATTTTAGATTGGCTTGTTAGGCTGAACCCAAAGGAAATATGGATCTACAACCTTGGATTGAACATAGAGTTAAACCCTAGAAAATTGGATAAGACACGAAGTCAAATCTAAGAGAATTTAAATTATGCAAAAGAGAATGTGATAGGAATTAATATTAGTTTGATATAGCAAATTTTGTGATACATACCTTGTTTTTGATGTATCTTTAAGAAATTTGTGGAGATCATATAGTTGTGAGTGACTTGAGTCCATACAGACATAGTACACAAAAGTCCGTGCAGACAGCGATTGAGTTAAGTCTGTGTAGACTATGATTAAAAGAGGTCCATGCGGACATTTATGCAGTAAGTCCATGCAGACCTGTTGATAGGTCGATAACTATTTATCTTTCTCATCTCTTCTTCATTTTTTATTCTACTATTTTTCAATTTTCTCTCAAGAAAACTCAAGCAAAATGGTAACTCATCACTCCAGCAAAACCCTCTTGATTTCCTCCAATGAAATTGCATCCCGAGAAGAAACTTTAATTATGTTTCTTCTTTCAATGACTGTGGAATCTCCTATTTCTTCTCTTTCATCGATAGAGAACATTTCTATGCCAGTTTCGAAGGGTTTCATGCCCTCTATGGTGGTTAACCACTCTCGAAGCATGCTTCAATGAACGGGACTGAATTTGGTGACCTAACTCTAATTTTGGTGGATTTGGTCCACCATGCTTATTTTAAAGTATGCCCCCAGATACATTTTCTTACCCTATATACTTCATTTGTAATTTTGCTACCTTTTTTTAATCTTTTAGCTGTGTTTAGATTCTCTAGTTCGATAGGTCCATGCGGACTTAATTTTCCTAGGGCGGACTAGGTCTGTGTGGACTTAATTTTCCTAAGGCATACTAGGTCCACGAGGACCTTCTTTTTAGTTCCTAATTTTAGTGTAGTTAGCTTAGGATTTTAGGATTTTCTACACATGGTAGCTTAAGAGGTCCGTATGGACCTTTTAGAAGCTATATATAGTCTATGCGAACTTATATTGGCCTGTGTATATTGTCTATGCGGACTACTTGAATGTTTATCCTTTCTGTGTAATTTAGGTATTTGTAGTCCATGTGGACCTACTGTGTCCTACTTGCTTGTTGTCTGTGTAGACTTCTTTACTGGATCTTTAGTTTGTGCACACATTGGTCTTACTTATGTGTGTTTACTTTTTTTTTTGTGCAAACATGCCTTAAGTGTGGAGGCACTCTTTCTAGTCCACAACAGTGGTACTTTACTATGCCTATCCCGGTCAAGAATAGGGTGAGAATGATAGGATTTTAGACATTTTTGGATCACTTAGTTAGTGGAGACTTTTGCCAGGACCTACAGGCTCTTAGAGCTTTTCTAGATAGATGGATAGACATGACACATACATTCCATTTGTCATTTAGCGAGCTAGCCATTACGCCCTTCGATTGGGCTTTCATCACAAGAGTACCATGTGCTTGGCAAACCATTGCCTTCAATGTTTACTATTGCTACCCCTTGTTTCGACTTTAGAAGGTGAGAGAGTTGTTAGGTTTTGTCCTTCAGGATCACTTTGGGAGCATCCAATGCACTAACTTGCATGAGAGATGGATGGATGTAACTCTATCGAGTTAGTTCGAGGTAGATTAATACGTGCATTACTTCCTCCTCTACTTGTAAGGCATAACACTATTTTCCAATGCCAATTGCAGTGTGAGTTGGAGCTTCCTTCCTATCCTGGAGTAAGTAGAGAATATTGGTTTTTAGAACTAGTCCTGTTCTTCTCTCGGCTAGGTCATCCAAAGCTTACATATGGCTGCTCGCACCAGGAAGAGCCATCAATTTTTTAGGCCTTTTATGTCTAGTGTTCTAGTAAGTAATTTATTTTGATCCTTTTCAGCTTCATGTGATCTTTTACAATTTTAACCTTATGCCTCTACTTTTGTAGGTTTGGGCATATGAGCTGCATTTACTACTTTGCCCCTATGAGCTCAACATACCTCATCAATATCTAGTGATAGACAGATGGGTTTGACCCCCTTCAGGACCTTGGAATGCATTTTCTATGATGCAGCACTGCCAGTATCTCAGCTTTAGGACTTAGTGTAACACTCATTACCAAATTCTTAAAGAAACGTGACAGATGGGGCACTTCCCATTAGGTCACCCATCCTAAGATTGCTCTAGGGGAAAACTCCTTAGCACTTATGCACTATTCTAGAATTCTATCAGATATTGCTTAGATGTTCAATCTAATCCTTAAGCATGCTTATACATGGTTTGAAAGACTTAGACTAAGCATATATAGACTCTTTTCAGGTAACAAAAAATTAGGCAACATAATGACTACCTGGATAACATACCAAAATTTTTTTCACCTGTTAAAACACTTTTATAAGCCTTAAATCAAACCACTCCTTTTGGACCCTTTTGGTCCCCTAATCAAACATCAGCCAATACCAAACACATATATCATATACCAGCATTCAACCACATAGGGCCTTAAACCCACAATTATCAAGTTCACACATAGTTCAAACAAACACCATAATAGCATATATACAACACTTCTAGGTTATATGTATAGACATAACAGCTTATAAGCATGCTAACCCTAAACCTACATGATACTACATGAGTGCCACTACTTAAAGAAAGAACACAACTTTCTTTACCCTTCAACTGCTATATAGCTACATTGCATGATCACTGAGGCTAGCCTGCTTATCCTTGTTACCTATGCAACACAACATAGGCACGCTAAGTATAAAACTCAGTAAGCAAATCTAAACCATTTAAAACATATATTAATACCAATATGCAATTAAAATTATCAGTCTAAGTGTAGTGTGTGAACCACATGCCACATGCTTGATGTTATGAAGAATATATGTCATATTATTTTCTAAAATTACCAAAATGCCACTATAATTGTAGTAATTTCATTTCTTTTTAAAATTTATTCAATTATCCCATTATTCATTCAAATGCCTTATTTAATTTATAAAATAGGCCACCACTAGGTAGCAACACTTACACACATTAGAACAAGAGGGAACTGAAAGATATGTAATGGCCCATATTTTGGACCCCAACTGCTATACTGGCCTATAGCCTATAGAGATTAGTTCATAAGAACCTTTTGAGGCAAAATGTTGAGTAGTTATGCATAAGGATCAGTTCATAGACCTCTTAAAGGCACTGGATATATCAAAATAATTACTCTAGTGTCTGCCCAGTAAACTAGTGCAATGGCCTCTCTATGGACCTTTGCCATTGCACTGGATTAGTCTAATATCCAATCCATGAAAAGAAGTGTCTACCCTATAGACAAGTACAGTGGCTCAATTACAACCTCAGCCACTACATCGACCTAGTCTAATAATTAGACAGTCTAGCAGCTGCTAATTCCTAAGTTGATCGGTCAACTCATCCAGTAGATGTCTAGCTAATGGGCTATCTATCAACATTTTTAAGTTTATTTCTTTATTGATCATCTTTTTATAATATTGTGAAGTGGAAAATAGATAGATAAAATTTTTATCAAATAGTTAATGTTTTACCTAGATAGCTACAAGTCATTTTTAACCCTGCCGAGTAAAATCAGGTAAAATTTTTTGTCACTTTTTGACTCAAATTTAGAGGCATAATTACATGCAAATTAATTCTAGTCTAACATTTTATTTTGAAACAAATATCTCCATGTTAAATAGCCTTTTTAATTATAGTCCCAAAATCTTATTTTACGGGACATTTATAAGTCATTTTATGTATTTGCGATGGCCATTATAAGCTTATTTCAAGTGCTTTTTCAATGCCAATTGCACCAACATTTTTCTAAATCTATAGGCCTAAAGCCAACCTCAAAGAAAAGCATCCATTTTCCATATAAATGGCTTATATGCCAACCCATAAAAACATTACAATTTTAGTCATTTTTAAGTCCATTTCCATGCCTAAAATTTATCCCTTGTGAAGCCATTTTACATACCATTCTAAGTCACTTTTAAATTCATTTTTCAATCCTTTTCTCATGCTTTAAACATGTCCCATTTGTTATACATTTCATGTTATGCTAATCATGTATATCAATCTAAATCATGTCATGTACTGCATGACATACATATTATGCCAATGTACACATACAAATACCATTAACCATACCTTATTTTCTTGTCACCTTAACTTACAAAGCTCTCAACCACTAGTCCATTTTGTCTTAATCATGCTTTCTATCTCAATTAAACACATTCATGCACACTTAACATTACACAACATGCTTACACATACCATTCATGCTTTTACCATACAAAATAGACTAATTTAGCCTATAACATGCCTTGACCATACTACCAACACACACATACAAGTCTAATTTTAGTAAGTTCATCACATAAACCTTACATGCCATTAATTGGCAAGCCAAAACTATCCATAAGCCATATACACATGCCACACATAAACCATACCCATCAAATGAGCTCTCAGCCAACTAAGGAACAAATATACAACCACTTAATTTCACTTATCTACACATAAATTCCAAGTATAATACATGCTATAAACATTGGCTAACATGCCATAGCACCATTTTAAGCTATACACACACACACACACACACAATTTCCTTTATAAAGCTCTCAGCCAAATGAAAAACTCACCCTTTCAAGCTTCCTTTTCATCCAAACATCATCCCAAACAATATTAGCTTAATTATACACTTAGTCTATCAAATTACACACATACACCACCTAATCTACCATTTACATACAAGGGTCCTAAGCATTTTTCATGGCAATTCAACTTCAAATGCTTTGAATGGATTAGATGTACTTACCTTAATACCAAAAGAGTTGAAAACCACTCTTCTAGCGTGAAGAAAATCACAAAATCCTCCCTTTAAGCCTTGCCTTCCATACACATCATTCGTTTAAAAATCACACACTCATCCAAATCAAATTCAAATCATATAGCTGTTCTTAGAATTATCAAATCCCTTAAGAAATAAAATGAAAAGGGCTAGAATACTTACAAATAAAAATTTGCCCTTTTGGTCCTCTTTTGTTGACACCTTAAGCTTCTATGAATTTTCTTGAATCTTAGCCACTTTTATAGCCTTGAAAACCTTCACAAATCAATTCCTCACATGTTAAAATGATTTTTGGTGGTAATAGACTTAAGAAAAAGCTTAAAGAAGATGATGAAAATAGAGAGTTTGGCTAAAGATGGTGTCAACTGCAGTAAGAGAGAAAGGAAGAAGAAAGGTGGAAAGTGAGTGGGTTTGGCCAAGTGGTTATCTATGTGTCACCTTGGCCCTTTTATAGTGGTTGAGGTGGCACGAGTGAGGCCTACACACCACTCGAGCAACCCAAAAAATCTTGATTTTGGCAAAAACTTTGGGGAATTTTTAAAAATCACTCGGACCTTTAAAAATCATTACATTTGTTTTAAAAATCCTTAATTTGTCCCATTTAGGGGCTCATAAAATTTCACAACAAAATTACACCAATATGATAGTTAACCAATTGCCTCAATTTACGTGTAAAATTTTAAAATTTATAAAATTTACAAATGACCTTAGAATTCAAAAATTCTTTCATCAATGGACTTAGGGGAATTTTTAACCTTCAAGGTGTGACATTTTTAGGTTTGTACGGGCACATCCTAGGTCATTCTTGGCCTAACTCCATCTGAGCTTATAGCCCACTACATTACAGTCTAAAATAATTTAATGGTTCTACTAAATCTTTAAATAAAGTCAAATTCATCATTTTATAGCCCTTCAAAGTTTCATGATCGGTATCCCTGCCTCGAGCCTCATGAAGGTTACTCGACACTCTAAGAACACTTTTCGGCCTCAGTGGTACTATTCATAAAGCCTTAAGTTACAAGCATTACAATTTTTCCCCTCTTAATAAATTTCATCCTCAAAATTACCTAAAGTTAAAAGATGTAGGTACAGGGCCTTTATCTGTTCTTTAAACTCCCAAGTAGCTTCTTTTACATTGTGATGTTTCCATAAGACTTTAACGAAAAGAATGGTCTTATTCCTCAATTGTTTCACTTCTCTGGCTAATATCTTTATAGGTTTTCATTCATAACTTAAGTTTAGTTATACCTTTACATATTTTATCAGGACTATGTGGGAGGGATCTGATCTATATCGCCTCAACATTGATACGTGGAATACATCATGTATTTGTGATAGTTCAAATGGCTAAGCTAGTCTATATGCCAACGGTCCCGCTCTTTCTATAATTTTATATGGCCCAATGAATCTGGGGCCCAACTTCCCCGTTTTTCTAAATCTAAGGACCTTATTCCAAAGAGATACCTTTAAAAATACTTTTTCTCCCACTGTATACTAAATATCTCTCCGCTTTAAATGAACATAGGATTTTTATATATCAACTGTAGCTTTTAATCTCTCTTTGATCACCTTAACTTTTTCTTTAGCATCTCTAATCAAATCAACTCCTAATATTTTATTGTCTATAGTCTCACTCTAACACAGTGGAGTTCTATACTTTCTACCATATAATGCTTCATATAGGGCTATGACCAAACTAGTCTGGTAGCTATTATTATAAGCAAACTCAGCTAAAGGCAAGTACTGATCCCAGTTACCTTTAAACTTAATGGCATAACTATATAACATATCCTCAAGCACTTATATCACCCTCTCTGACTATCCATCTATTTGAGGGTGAAAGGTTATATTATAATGCAATCTAATGTCTAAGGCTTCATGCAACCTATTCCAAAATTTAGAAGTAAACCAATGATCTCTATCAGAAACAATCGGCATAGGTGCACCATAAAGTCTAACAAACCTATTAATATATAACTAATCCAACTTCTCTAAGGAGTAGTACATCCTGACAGGGATAAAGTGAGCTATCTTGGTCAGCTATCAACTATCACCCACATTATATCACATTTAACCCTAGTCATAGGTAACCCTACTATAAAATCCATTATCACTCTTTCCCATTTCCATTCTAGTATTGCTATATGATGCAACAATCCAAAAGGAACATGATGCTCAACTTTTACTTACTAACATGTCAGACACTTAGCAACATACCCTACCATGTCTCTTTTCATACCTAGCCACCAATACTGAGGTTTTAAATCCAAATACTTCTTAGTGCTACCAGGGTGTATAGAGTAATGAGCTTCATGAGCCTTCTTCAGAATTTATGATCTCAAGTCATCCGTACTAGGTACACATAACCTACCCTGATAATATAGACATCCATGTTCCCTCAAATCAAATTCTGGTGCCTTCCCCTCTTAAACTTTACTTATTAGTTGCATTAGTGATTCATCTGTACCTTGTGTTTCCTTTATCTGCTATCTAAAGTCTGGTTTGATCTGTAACTCAGCCAATATATCATTTTCCTTAGTATACTATAGGTTAGCATTTATAGATCTCAAAGTTACCATGAATTTCCTACTCAAGGCATCTGCTACCACATTAGCTTTTCTTGGGTGGTAATCTATTAAGCAATCATAATCCTTTATTAGCTCTAACCATCTCCTTTACCTTAGGTTCAATTCTTTCTGTGTGAAAAGGTATTTCAAACTCTTGTGATCTGTATAGATATAACACTTCTCCCCATACAGGTAATACCTCTAAATCTTCAAAGCAAAAGTAATAGTAGCCAACTCTAAGTCATGAGTAGGATAATTATTCTCATGTGGCTTTAATTGTCTAGAAGCATAGGCTACTACCTTTCCTTCTTGCATCAGCATATCAAGCCATTAAGTGAGGCATCACTATACACTATAAAGACTCTACCTTGTTCAAGTTGAATCAAGATAGGAGCTTCGACCAATATCTTTTTTAGCTTCTCAAAACTAGCCTGACATGCATTATCCTATTTAAACTTCACATTTTTCCTAATTAGTCTTAACAAAGGGGTTGCTATTAAAGAGAATCCCTTCGCAAATCTTCTATAATACCTAGCTAACCCAAAAAGCTCCGTATCTCTATTACATTCCTTGAGCGTTCCTATTTTAATACTACCTGCACTTTACTGGGGTCCACTTTGATGCCTTCTACTAACACTATATATCCCAAAAATGCTACTTCAGTTAACCAAAAATCACACTTACTCAGCTTAGCATACAACTATTTCTCTCTTAGAGTTTGTAACACAAGCCTAAAATGTTGTTCATGTTCCTCCCTAGTTTTAGAGTACACCAGAATATTATCGATAAATACAACCACAAACTAATCTAGGTAAGGTTAAAATACTCTATTAATTAAATCCATAAAGGCTATTGGGGCATTTGTGAGACCAAAGGGCATCACTATGAAGTCATAGTGCCCGTATCTAGTTCTAAATGTAGTCTTAGGGACGTCTACTTCCTTGACTCTTAGCTGATGATATCTAGATCTCATATTGATCTTGGAAAATACACCTGCACCTCTTAACTGATCAAAAAGGTCATTTATTTTAGGCAAAAGATATTTGTTTTTAATTGTCACCTTATTCAGCTATCATTAATCAATACACCGTCAAAGTAAGCCATCTTTCTTCTTTACAAACAACATAAGTGCTCCCTCAAGTGAAACACTACTTATCCAATAGTTCTTGTAGTTGCATTTTTAATTCTTTCAGCTTAGTAGGTGTTATTTGGTAAGGAGTAATAGAAACAGGAGTTGTACCAGGATACACCTTAAATTCAAAATCAAGTTCTCACTGTGGAGGCAAACTTGGCAACTCATCACATAGCACTTTAAGAGACTTAGACACTCTAGGAATCTGATCAATTACTGGGGTGGAAGTATCAGTGTCAATGACATGAGTTAAGGCTTGGGCCTCTGTTCTAGTCCCCTAACTAGGACTAGGTTAATCCCCTCTACTTTGTCTCTTACCCTTAGTCTGAGGTGCCACTATAGATACCTAAGTGCAAACACCCTCGAGCTGCCTCTAAGAGCACTCTCTCTGATAGTGGCCTCTGGCACCACAAGTAAAAAATTCTCTTCTTCTAT
>CANXYI012027153.1:0-15058 GCA_948208565.1 Hura crepitans
TAGTTTAGTCTGGGGATGGACCCATATGAGGCATCGTATGGTAGATGATATAGGACTCCTTCATGTTGGAATAAAGCTAGAGATAGAAAAGTCTCTATTGTGGATTCAATTAAATAGGCTGAAAAAAAGTGAAGCTAATAAGATAAAGGCTAATAGCAATTGTGGTTAGATAGGAATCATATGTTGACTTAAAATTGAGAGATACTGAATATATAGTTGGGGAGAAAGTGGTTATAGAGGTTCTAGGTTCATTAAACCCTATGAGAGTTTTGATAGGGTTAGAACTCTAGCATACAGGCTTAGTACCACCTGAGCTACAGTAAATACCTGATGTTTTCCATGTTTCTATACTCAAGAGCTACAAATTGGATCCATTACATGTAATTCTGATGACAGATATTAAAGTATAGCCATATTTAAGTTATGAAGGGAAAGCAGTAAAAAGTATGGCTTATGGTATTATAGTGCTATAGAGGTATTAAATTGTAGAGGAAGTTACCTGAGAGTTAGACGAGCAAATGAGAGCTTAGTATCCTTATTTATTTACTATAGGTAATTTTGAGGATGAAATTTTCTTAAGAGGGGAAGAAATGTAATGCTCGTGTTTTAAGGCTTCGTGAACAGTGCCACTAGGTTTGAGAAGTATGCTCGGGGTGTCGAGTCACTTGCACATAAATCGAGGTAGTGACACGGGTCATGAAACTTTGAGAGGCTTTAAATTGATGAAAAGAGCAAAATTTAAAAATTTAGTAGAACTAATAAATCATTTAGGACTATAAGCTACCCCTCAATGCAATAAAATTTTTTTGATCTAGGATTAACTCGGAATATGCCTAGACGGAACTAAAAATAGTGGACCCTAAAGCTCAAAAATTATATTGAGTTCACTGGTGAAAGAACTTTTGAAATCGGAGGTTGTTCGCAAATTCTCAAAATTTTTGAGTTGGGCATGAAAATTAAGGTAGTCTGAAAATAATTTTATCGATAGAATTTGGCCATGAAAATTTACGAGCAGATAGAGGGGATTAAAATATGAATTTTAAAATGAACAGCATAATTTCTAAGGTCCGATGGAATTACTATGAATTTTTGAAGTTTGCTAAAAGACTTAGATGGTTCGGGATTTTCGGGAGATTTTAGGATAACTCGTCTCATGTCAAAATGGGACCCACACCATGCAAAGTGGCTAAGATGGCATGCCAATTGGCAAATCCCACTTGACTTGTGGAATTCCACCTAAATGGAATGAAAAGAATTCTTCTTCCTCCCTTACTATTACCGACGCTAGGGAGAGGATTGAAGGGCCAAAACTCCTTCAATTCTTCACCAAAAATGGTAATTTTAGTTTCTAAATTTAAGTTTTTCTATTAGACACCATGAGGAAAAGGAATAAGGCAAAAAGGACTTCTCAATTTGGAGTTAAAATTCATCAAAAATCACAGGTCTAGAGTATCTAGAATTGTGACCTTTAGGTGAGTTCATAGCTATTTCTCCTCTATTTCTTGGTATTTTTGGCTGCCATTTGATGCTAGATCATGCCTAACACCTGTGTCATTATGTGTGTAAGGTGTTTGTGGCAATTGGATGTCAAATTGAGGTCTACAAAGAGGGAGGGAAGCTATCATGGAAACTAGACAACTTTAGGTTCTTATGGATGCAAGGGGTTTTCATACTAGTTTATAAATGGATTGAGTATGTAAATTCACTTAAGAAGGTGGTTGGATTGAAGTATGGTAGTTTATAATTCAATGGAAGGTGAATTACATAATGAATTGCTAATAATAGGTGAGTTTGGTGGCAAATTCTTGGTTGGCTGAGAGGTTGTCTATTTTGATTGTTATGTGCTAATGATAATTAGTGTGTGTGTTATGGCATTTGGGGATGAACAATAGTTGTGGATGTTGTTCAAAAATGGAAATGTTTGTAAGTTGATAGCAAAGTGCATGTATGGCCTCGGATGTGTACATAGCCGGGAGGTACTTGTGATGTTTGGCATAAGTGTGTGAACTTAAAGCATAAATGATGTGTCACTAGCCATAAGTTGTGAGGTAATTGTATAATTGTGTGATTATTCTACCTATTACCGAGACATATTATGAGCTTAGACTATTTAAAATGGCATGATATGGTTATGTAATTGGCCATTGTGACAAGTAGTAGGCTTGGAAATGATAATTTGTCTAGACTAGTTAATATGCAGTGGAAAAGTAAAGGCATGTATATAAGGATTGCTAAATTATTGATTAATAGATAAATGTGTAATAAATGTTGTAAAAGTGCATTACTAAATCTAGGAAAAAAGTGATGGATTATAATTATGCTAAATATGCCAAAAATGATGTATTTATGTGTGCTACAATGGCTTAGATTATCTTGGCATGAATTTAATTAATGTACATCATAAAATAGTATGTAAATTAATGAAGGAATGGCATGAATAATGAAATTAAAATTTGACTAGCAACCAAGTATAAAAGTAGCTTGTAACCTTGCTTATAAGGGCTATGGAATGTAAGTGAGAAACATGTATATTTGTGTGCCTTAAGGGCTATATCATGTAATGGATGATTATGGCATTTCTAGCCTATGGCTTGGCCTTATGAATGGCCTAGGATTTGTTGGCTTAGGGCCTATGAACTTGATGTAAATTGTATTGAAAACTACACTAAGAAATATTATGAAATAGGTCAGAAAAGCTTATTTAAACCTTGCCGAAGTGACCTATAACTATCCAAAATAACCATTTCTTGAAGCAATAATTCCTTAGATAGTAAATGACCTGGAATCATAATATATTTATAAAAATTAAAGCTAGCATAATATATGTTAATTATTGGTAATTGTACCTTGATTATATTTCATGATAAATTCACCTAGTGCAACCTATTTATGGCCATACCAGACCAAGCTAAATTTCAACTGAGCTATAAAAATTATAACTATCTATTTTTAAGATTATAATATTATGAAAAGTTAATCAGTAAAGAAATGGACACTAATTAAGGATAAATGGTGCACAAGTTAGACACCCATTGGATGGGTTGACTAGTTAACTTAGGGTTTTAGCAACTGCTAGTTGTCTGATGTTTAGGCAATGATGTTTATTATGGCTGGAGAGGCCTATGAGCTGATCTCCATTATGTTATATTCCTAATAGTGATTATTTGTGGCTAGGAAGGCCTATGGGCTAATCTTCATTATGTCACATAGATGTTGAGACATTATTTATGGCTAGGGAGGCTAATGGGTTGATCTCTTTTATGCCACACAGATGTTATTAATTTGCGTCTAGAGAGGCTACAAGTTGATCTTTATTATGGAGCATATATCGGTGCAGCGGTGTAGGTTCAGAATGGGGACCACTACACTAATTTATTTTCCCTCTAGTTCCAGTGTTTGTCAGGGATGTCTCCTAAGTTAGGCTAGTTAAAATAATTAAACAAGATTAATAAATCCACACATGATAGTGAAACATGACATAAGGGAATTTTAGTAATTTTTCCACTAATAGTTTATAAAGGCTTAAAATGGCATAGTTTGTGCATGAAATAATTATTAATGATCAAATACATAAATTATATGACTGGTATTAATTAATTGAATGAATATGGATAGGAACAGCCCAAAGATAAAACGGTAATTTTGCATGCTAATTTTTTAATTGAACCAGGATATCAGTATGAGACAAGAATAGAAGTATAATGCATGAATTAACTATTGGACAAGGTTTTAATGATTAAACTCACCACTGAGTATTTCTATACTTAGTGTACCTATTTCGGTGCATAGGTACCCAGAACAGGGACATCATCTTGTAAAGCATGCACTGGAGTTTAAAAATCATATTAAGAAGGTTGATCATGTATAATGAGTAGATTTTGCACTCTATGTACTTAGGTAGGGAATAGGTGTGATGTATATAAGGAAAATAGAGTAGTATTTATTTATAACGGACTATGTTGTAATTATTCTTGTAATGGCTTTCTTATGTACATGTGATCTATATGGATGCTTGTGAGCCTAAAGCCCTATATGTTTTTATTGTGGGCTAAGGCCTATGACTACTTTGCGTTAGATGATGTTGATAGGATGATAACTAGGGGACTAAAAGGGTCTAGGAGATGTGATATATAATACTGAAACATTTACAGGCGGGTATGAATTTTGGGATAATGACCAAGACAGTCGTTGTGCTGGTAGATTTTTTAGATGATACCATATTGTGTTAGATTCTTTTTGTAATGGTTGAAACATGATAATATGAATGTAAGTGGATTATAAGAATTGACCTGAATGAATTTAAAATTAGATAGAGTTATGTAATATAGTATAAGTAAAAGTTAAATGAATAAACATTATGGAAATTTTAGGATGGGTAACCTGGCAGGAAGTGCATTGATTATTAGGTTTCTTCAAGAATCTAGTAGGGGGTGTCACATTTCTAAATTGAGAAATTCTTTAATTTTGGGTAGGTTAGGAGTAATTTTTAGAGGCCTCAAAGTTTAAACCCCATTTTTATGCTTTTAAACTGAATAGGATTAATCTCCATCATTAGATTGCCACATGGAAAAATCATAGCCATTGAAACATTAAATATAAATAATGGTTTCATGGGTGGGTTGTGCATTAAATTATCAAATTCACCTCCCTCCTCTCCTATGGGAAGCTAACACTACATTCTCTCTCCTCTCTAATCCATTTTTCTTCATTTCTTCACCAAATTTCATAGTTAATCTTTGGTTCATGCATGAAAATCTATCCTCATCATGTCTAAAGCTCTACTTTGGCATCAATTTTGCAAGAAGAAAGTGAGTTGGAGGAAAAGAGACGCTAGAAGATTTAGGGTTTCTAACCCCTAAATCTAAGTAAGTCTAAAATTGGAATCCCAAAATTTTTCTAAGTAGGTAGGCACCTCAGTTAATGATTCTAGTGTTATTTTTGAGTTTGGTGGTGTATATTTCTCTATGAATTTTTCTATCTAAATCTTATTATGTTATTAGAGAAAGTGAAGGATAATCAAGGTAAAGGAAAAGAGAAGGTTTGAGGAGTATTTCAAGAAGATAGTTAATCGGTTCGTAAGTGTATTCGATAAAATATGTGCACACTTTTATGGTTTATGCATCTTTAAGAATAGGTGCATTATGTCCACTTTGTTAGTTTAAGGGTTTGGGTAACCCTAAAATGATAAAAATTGTAAAGTAGGGTTTATGGAATGTTAAATAATTGGCATAAATTTAAATGGATTAAAAATAAATTAATTGGTGAAAATAACACTTTAGTTGAATGGTATGCTCAAAAAGTGAATTATCATAATTAAAGTAATTATAGTCGGAATTTATGTAATTAAAGTGTAGTAAACTTAATTGAAGTGGTACATTATGGTTTGGAGGTAAAGAATAACAAATGCAAATGATACTGTAAGTGTTATGTATGAGGTATGTGTATGTTCATGTGTTTTAGTGTGTGATGCATAATGTAACTTGTAATGTGTATTGGCATAATGGCAATTTGGGTTATAGAAGTTAAGCCATAAAATGAATGGTATAACATGACTACTTGTGTTTCATATGAAGAGGTAATGTTCATGATGGATTAATGTTGTGAAATATGATATATATATGTTACCATGAAATGGTAAATAGCAAGTTAATAAATATGTGTAATCAAATGATTGTATGAATGGATGCAGACATGTAACAATGTGTATGAGCCATGTAATGTATATATAACTAAAATAAAGATGTTTATAGCCCATCTGTGTTAGACAACCTGCTATATAGGTTGACTAGTCAACTTAGGAGGTAGAAGCTGCTAGGGCACTTCAATGTCATTTCCATATAGGTGCTGTTGTAAGGTCCATAAGGGCCACCACACACTTATATATTGTAGACTGATGATATGTTATTTTTATATGAGTGCAACCACCGTGAGATCTAGTAGGGCCATTACACACATTTATACGGGTGCAATAGTTGTGAGGTCTAATAGGGCTAGTGCACATTTTCATGTTAGTGCAACAACCATGAGGTCTAATGAGGTACTGTACACTTTTATGCAGGTGCAGCTACCATGAGATCTAGTGGGGCCACTGCATAGTTTCAAGATGGTGCAGCAGCTATGAGGTCTAAAATGCAGACCACTATACATTGTGATCCTAATATCCAGTAAAGAGATTTGTGTTTGTTAGATATGGGCTAAGTAAATAGTTGGTAGGCTTTATGTAAAATATCAAAAAATAAGAATGGAAATGACTTAAGAACATATATAACACACTTTACCCGATGCAATCACTAGACCCGAATAAGGAGTATACATATAAATATGATATCCGAACTTTCTTCACTTTTTTACTGTTACTTAAAAACCCGAATAAATTAGAACCTTTTTACAACAATTTTGACTAGAAATTAAAGTCTTGAAATTCTTTAGTTGAATAAATGAAATATATCTTAACATTTTAAAACCATTTTAGGGATTCTTATGTCAAAAATTTAGCAGCATAATGGTTGTATCGGGACACTATCCCAAAATGAATGTAACCTAACATGTGAAAAAGCACTTTTATAATTTTCAAAACTCAAAACCCAACTTGTGATCATCTGATCACTCCAAAACATCCAACATCTCAAGTCTCAATAAAACAACATAACAGAGAGAAATATAACATAAAAACATTTAAAAGAGATTTTAAAGCTTGTTTAAGGATTACAAAACCATATACAGAACTTGATTAAACCCAATCCATCATTAGCTACATATGAGTATTTTAACATGATTACATCATATAACAATATGTATAGAGTAACAAAAATACCAAAACTACTATTTTATTATTTGTAGTAGTTACTAAGGCTTTAACTTTAATCTTGATTCTTTTAAACCTGCACATCACAAAAACACATGATGTTCTAAGCAATAGCTTAGTGGTGTAATTAAAGTAACTTGTTGATACATTATCAAGCATATAGGCATACCTCATTATAAAATTATACATAAAAGCATACAAGTGATTTATGATCATTATTGATGTGTAATATGTGTATATCAGTGTGTATGATCACATAAAACATGTGATATGTTAAAACATGCAATAAAATAATCCATATTACAAAACATGTATAAATTGTTAAATCCTATGAATTAGATTTTTAGTTTCATTATTTCAGTATTGCCCATGTCAAAGAAAACAAAATCCCATGGATAAATGGGAATGGATGGCAAGTACGATCCCTTTGAACCTTAACGGCTCATCTACCAACATAAGTTTGAAGACTGAGCATAACATAGGCTTGTCGATTGAGCATAGCATAGGTTTATAGACAAACATGAAACATGACTTGAAGGCTATCTACCAATGTAAATATGAAGACTGAGTATAACATATACCCGTAGGTCAACTTTTAGCATAGGCTTTATTGGCTAAACATGAAAAAGGCAAAATTGTACCTTAATAGCTATTATAACCCCTAGTTGATTGTATCTAACTAGGTTGTTTTAATCAATTGAGCCATTATCTAGTTTTAATTAATTTCAATGTCTTACTTTAGCTTACCTAACTTATAAAATCCATATTATCCATTTTGGTGTCATTATTTTTCTTTAATTCACTATATAATTATGATACATAATGATTGCACTATATTCCAAGATTAATACATATAATGATGTCATATAGCACACTTGAACATTAGATATCCATGTTATAAGTGCACACATAAAGCCTTAAACTCATAAATATTTTCCCAATTCCTATAACATACCTATTAACATAATCAAAAGACATTTTTATCATGACTAACAACATAATAAAATGTCCAAGACCATTTCAGCCTTACTAGCTCTTCAATGAGCACTTGCATAAGTCCTTTAAAACATTGAAATTCCATAATCAATAACAAAATATTACTTGAGCATACCATAACATGCAATTTTCGGACCATGTGTAAAATAATACATAATGCATTTCCTTTCACAAAATACATACATATTTACCAACATCAACTTAATTATGCTCATTTCCATCCTTTATAACCTCATTTTCATGCATATATAAATTTAACATTTTTTAACCAATAGGTTCCATTTTTTAGCCACATGCTTGCTTTACACACTAAAGTCATTTATTCAACATCCATACACATACCATAATCATTTAGCATCATACAAATGCTCATAATACACAAAACATTCATAATGGTTCAATATACACCTAAGCACACCCCTCATGCATTTTCAACCATACCATAATGATCATTCAAATCATTCATTTCTACATCTTCATCATGCTATGTTATCTGATATAAATCACATAATGCAACTGATGCTTAATTTAATCCAATATTCTCCTTAATTACAACATACAACACATAATATTCCGTAAACATAAGAACATCATTCTGCCATAGGGAATTTACATGCAAACCATCACTTTGTCCACTAATCAAACATAATAACATACTCATTGCATTGCATAACACAAATTAATAGCATTAATTACAAAACACATTTATTATCCATAACAACATACACACACTTGAATATTTAGGAATGTATATATTCAACAATTTACTTTAAATACAATTACTTACCGAGTCAAAATACACTCATGAGGCTTGTCTATGCCTTTTCTTTTTTTTTATCTTTCCATTTGTCGCCCTACATAATTACACAACATAGATTCATTTCATAAAAATTCATAGGAGCTTCAAAAATCAAAACTAACTACATATACATGCTTTTATGAACCTAGATAACATGAAAAAAATGTCAAAACTCAAAAAAACTTACCCGACCAAAATGGATTTACTATTCACTCCAATACGAAATCGTGAGATTCAATCAATTTTTCTGCGATCTTTTGCTAAAATTGGTGTCTTTAGGCTATTAAGGGGTTGTCCTTGTGTTTATATGCTCTAATTAGATGTTATTTGAAGGAATGGATGACTAAAAATGGAGGATTTAACTCCCTTAGGTGTTTTGACCATGAATTGTAGGAGAAAGGAGTAAGATGAAGACTATTCATTGATTGACTTTTTATTTCTCATTTTGATCATTATATAGGTATGTGGATTTTAAAGAAATTCCATTTTTCTTTTCTTCTTCCATTTTTTTTAAAACATAAGACCCCTTTTCCTTTTCTTCAAATAACTTCCAAAAATTCATTTAAATTATACCCCATAAGCCTCTAAAAACTTAAGCTTGAAAACCACGAAAAACTAATTAAAAAAATAACTTTTTAACTTTACCCAATTCAGTAAAAATACTTCCTGGCATCCAAAAATTCTAATTCCAATGCCAATGGACTATTTAGAATATTTGAGTATTAGTTTGTATTGATCTCAAAACTTTTTAATCAAAATTTGAATATTTTACAATTCAGCTAAAACTGTCACTACTCATGTGACACTGCTGTAAAAATTAATTGTCATTTTTAACCATCTAAATAACTTCATTTTGAATTGAAATTTCACCTAAAAGTATGTTATGATTATTACTTCCATTCCGTAAGATTAGTGTGACCCAACCTCAGGAAACACTTTTCATAGCCCAGGAAGTACTATTCATAACACTGGGATTTTCCAGGCATTACAATTGTTCCACTCTTAAAAGATATTTTGTCCTTGAAATTACCTAGTTCTAGTTCAAACAACTATAGGTATTGCTTCTTCATCTGAGCTTTGGTTTCCCATGTAGCTTCTTCCATGCCATGGAGTCTCCAGAGCACTTTCATTAGAGGCATTGTCTTATTCTGTAGCTCCTTTGCTTCTCTAGCTAAGATATTAATCGGTTCCTCTTTATAAGATAGATCAAGTTATGTCTTTATTTTTCCTACTGGTTAAACATATGAGGGGTCTAATTTGTATCTTTGAAGAATAGACACATGGAACATGACATGTATTTGCTAAAGCTCTAGAGGCAAAGGTAGTTTGTAGGCTACTGGTCACACATGTTCTCACTTTGTATGGGCCATTAAACCTCAGACTTAACTTAGCCTTCTTGCCAAACTATATAACTTTCTTCGAAGGTGGAACCTTGTGAAATACTTTGTCTCCTACTTCATATTAGATGTCTATTCTTTTTAGATCAGCATAAGACTTTTATTTGTCTGAAGCTACCTTCAATCAGTCCTTAATGATCATCACTTTCTCTTTAACATTCTTAATTAGATTTGGCCCCATAAGCTTAGTCTTACTAGGCTCATTCCAACATAAAGGAGTTTTGCACTTTCTTCCACATAATGCTTCGTACGGAGCCATTCCTAAGCTTGCTTGATAACTATTATTATAAGCAAACTCTGCTAAAGAAAGATATTGATCCTAACTTCCCTTACATTTAATAACATAGCTCCTCAACATATCCTCAAGCACCTATCAAGCATGGCTTAACATGAACATCACACCTATAAGTTAGCATTAAAATAACTCAAGTATTAAAAGTTACCTAAATAACTCTTTCTTATTTACCATCAGTCTGAGGATGAAATGCCATATAAAATTCAATCAAGTGCCCAAGGCATTATGAAGCTTCTTCTAAAACCTCAATGTAAACTTTGGGTCTCAATCCGATATGGTTAAAGTAGGCACTCTATGCAATCTGACAATCTCATTAATATACAACTCCATAAGCTTCTCTAAAGAGTACTCCATCTTGACTGGTATGAAATATACAATCTTGGTCAACCAATTTATCATATCCTAAGATGAATCACATCTGATTCTTATCATAGGTAAGCAAACAACAAAGTCCATAGTGATCTTATCCTATTTCCACTCAAGAATTGCTATAGGATTAAGAAATCTTAAGAGAACCTAATGCCATCATTCACTTGCTGACATGTGAGGCACTTAGTCACGAACTTAGATATATCCCTCTACATATTTGTCCACTGATAAGAAACTTTCAAATCTTGATATATCTTAGTGCTATTAGGATGCATAACATAGGGAGCACTGTGAGTTTTTTATAAAATCCACTTCTTCAGCTTTTCCACATCTAGAACATATATCCTATCATGGGAGTATAGACAACCATCACTCTTAACCTCATACTCAGTAAGCTTCCCCTCTTGAATAGCACTTATCATACTCATCAACTTATGGTCATCTTTTTGCAAATTTTTCACTTGCTACAACAAACTGTGCTTCACTTGTAACCTAGCCAAAAGAGTACCATCATCTATCAGATTGAGCCTGGCATTCATAATCCTTATGGCTGACAAAAACTTTCTGCTCAAAGCATCAGCTACATATTAGGTTTCATAAGATGGCAATCAATAAAATAGTTATAATCCTTGATCAATTCCATCCATTATCTTTGCATGACGCCCCTTACCCAGTTCGGTCACTAAACTTGACTAAGGAGTGCAAACATAACATGTTATCTGATCTTGAAACTCACATGGCATTACTTAAATCCATCTTATCAATCATAATTAAAACATAAAGATACATGTTTTCAAAAAATTTTTAAAAATTGAGTTACTAATTCAAATTTGAGAATTCTCATGCCAAAATTTCCATAGCATAATGGCAGTATCCAGCAATATCCCAAATTTTAAATAGTAACCTGTAATACAAAATTACACTTTTAAAGCATTTCTCAACAATTTCCCCAGCCCTATGATCCTTCTAATCACTCTAAAATCACAAATATCACAGATACATTATCTCAACCTCAGAATGAGATATAGTACAACAAGTTACACTTATATTAGCTTTAAAATAGTTAAACACATTAGAAATCCAAAATTAATACATCTTAGGCCCACTTTATCAAAATACATTATATGAGCGCTTCCTATTTTATACATCATAAAGTTCATAATTACAATCTCAAAATATACCAAAACAATCTTCCTCTCTTGATAACTTATTGATCTGAGGCTTTCTTTCAAATTGTCACCTTATCTACACACCATAAAACAAACAATGCACTAAGCAATGACTTAGTGGTGTAATCAAAATAACTCGAGTAAGTATGCCAAAAATGCTTTATGCATTAACATGTAGATAGTGAATATGAATTACATCATAAAATGTGCAACAATCCATATAACAAGCATGCATACTCTAACATCGCATATGAATTGTCCATTTCGCATAATAATAATAATTATTCCTTTTTAAAACATGCCATGAATTATACAAATAAGATTATTATTTAATTAATCTAATTATTAGGCCAATACTCAAGAACAATAACACTATGGATAACATAGTATCAATGGACCACTTAGGCCTTCAGAACCACATAGGCCTCACATGCATTAGACTTAAAGGTCAAAAAAACATAGACCTATAGGTGAGAGCATATAGTAAAAAAATCATAATTACACATTAGACCTAGAGGTCAAAAATAAGATTTGAAGATCCATGCATTAGACCTATAGGTTAGAAAAATCAAATCAACTCAAAGGTTTATGCATCATAACCCAAAGGCTATGGAGGCACTGAAGTACCCTAGTAGTTGCTATGACTCCTAGCTGACCAGTCAACCTATCCTACTAGGTCGTTACTTTTATAGGCTACTAACTAATGAGTTTTAGTTTTATTTCATTATTATTGGTTGATATAGCTTTTAATTACATTGATTTAGCTAACGAATGAATAAACTGAGGAAAGAATTAAATATGTGCTTGATATGACATTATGCCATACAACAACTCATTATAATGCCAATTTCAAAATCATTACATGCACAAGTTCATCAGTTTTTTTGTAGCGAATAAATTATGCATTATCATTACATCATAATCATCAAAAGAAGTACATGGCTTATAAACTCATATACCAATATCCTAGTATCTGTAGATAAATCATCCACATACATTAGAAATTCTCATCTTGACCTATGCATGTCTTACATACCATGATCATGCTACTAAAAAATTAATGTTGCTTACAAGTCATTTACATCATAAACATGCTAAGAGCACACTAAAAGGGCAATAATGCATATAAAATTCATTTCATGACATAATTATATTATCATGTGCATATTAAAGATTAAAGAACACATTATCATTCATTTCATATGTTTCATGTCATATCATACGCTTAGTGCATCTCAAAGGCACCCTCATATACCATTAGCCCTTCAGCCATACCTATACAACCCATACACACTTACTTATTCTTTTTACCATTCACACTATCTTATACTATTAACATTTTCTATGTCCACATTATCCATTATCAATTATAACCAAAGCTTATACACATTATACATATAAATTACATGTAAACATATTCATGTCGATATGAGCCAATATTCACTCACACACACTCACATAGCCATTTTGGCCATGAAGCTCTCCTAACAACATAGTGCACACACAATAAATCATTATTAAAACATATCTACATACCTATTGTATCATACTTATGCACATATTATTGTTTAACATGCCATATACACTTTTACATACACAAACATAGATGTTCATAATTCAACTTCCATAATTTCCATCATCGTAATATCATCATCTTGAATTACATACATTCATACATCTCATTAACATCATTAAATGCTTATCATATGCATTTATTAAGCCTTATTACATATTAATTGCATTTATTTCATTAAGGGCATAATATAGAAAATTTAAAGCATAAGTAAAATTATGCGATTTATTTGGATTACACATACCAAGAGAGTCAAAACATACTACCAAGGTCTACTCATGGCTTGTTCTTTCCTTTCATTAGGGTTTTATCTGCTTTCTTAATTGCCCACTACAAATTCATTTCGTAAAAATCCAAAATAAATTAAACAGGCATCAAACATTTAAAACAATTATATATACCGACTCTTGGGCACCTAAGGATTATGGAAAAAATGTCAAAAATAAAAAAATCCCACTCAAAAAATTTTGGGTTGCTATTCATGAAAGAGAAAAAATTAGCCTAACCATTGATTTTTTTTCCTGAATTTGAGGTAGAAATAACTTTTCGAGATCATGAAAGTTTGGACTCAAGGCTCTAATGGAGGTAAATAAAGCAAAATAGTGCTTTAGAGTAGCAAAAATGGCTTATCCTCTCTTATGTGCGGCATCGACAGCAACAAAAGGGGAGAGGAGGTACTATTCCTCCTTTAACCCTTTTGTTGATCTATTTATATTATGTGCCTCTTTTTCACCTTATTTCTAACATTTGAGTAACCCAATAATATTCATAATTCAACGGTTAATCGATTTCTAAAAAATACTTCCTGATCTCTAAAAATTCCAATTCTAGTGCCAATAGGCTCATTAGAATTTTTGAGTAATAGATTTTATTAATCCTATAATTTTCTAAGCAAATTTTAAATTATTTTACAGTTTATCTTTGTCTTGGTCACTATTCATAAGACATTGTCATAATACTTTCTTAGCATTTTTAACCAACATAATGACTTTTAATTTATTTTAAACTTTGCCTAAAATTATTTTATGATTAATACTTCCTTCTGGTGGCTTCATGCATCTCGAGTCTCGAGAACACTATTCATTCCAAGAAAGTTCTATTCATAAAAGTTGAGATTTTTGGGTTGTTACATTACTTCACATTTTAAACAAAATGTCATCCTTGACATTACCTTATTCAAACATATTAGGGTGTTGTTCTCATATCTAAGCTTCTATTTCCCATGTCGCCTCTTTTATTCCATGGTGCTTCTAAGTAACCTTCACTAGCAGGATTGTTTTGTTCTGTAACTCTTTAACCTCTCTAACAATGATTCCAACATATTTTTCTTCATAAGGTAGATTAGGTCTAACTTTAACCTCTCTTATAAATAGAACATGTGTTGGATCTGATCTGTATCTTTGAAGCATAGATACATGGAAGAAAACATGAATCTACTAAAGTTCTAGTGGCAAATTTAGTTTGTAGGCTATTGGCCTCACATGTTCTATCACTTTGTATGATTTAATAAACCTTAGACTTAGTTTTCCTTTCTTGCTAAAATGTAAAAACTTCTTGTATGGTGAAACCTTCAAAAACACCTTGTCTCCCACAGCAAACTCAATTTCCTTTCATTGAATATAAGTATAAGACTTTTATCTATTAGAAATTACCTT
>CANXYI012027180.1:0-12732 GCA_948208565.1 Hura crepitans
TTCAGATGAAGATTCTCAATCCCCAATAGAGTTGCCAATGTAGAGAATTATGATATTTTCACTGAGGACAAAAGTGGTTAGTGGAGTTGCCACCTAGCCTCTACAATAGGAGCTCTGATCTTTTGTACCAGAAAGGTTTAAAATTCAAATCTTATTTATGCCCCAATTATATGCCTTTCATTTTATATTGTAATGTTTATCAGTCCAGTATCAAACAAGCATACATTATATTTAAGCATCCATGTCACTTTTGCATGTATAAGAATAAATTATGATATTTAAAGCATTTTGATTACATTTGTACATCCAAATATTGGGTTATTGATTAGTTGTGGTGTGACCTGACAATTACCTATAATTCCATAGGAATTGGTGGTAATTTGCCTAACTCCCATCTCAAAGAGATTAGACTTTTTTAATTTACATTTTTAATATAACTTTTGATTAGGAAAACTCAAATCTACTTTATTATAAAAACACCAATTAATTATGTAGAAAATAATTTGATGTGAAAGTTAAGCAATTAACATGTAAAACAAGTTGTTTAACTAATTACTACAACCTAAAATAAATCAAAAGATACAATAAGTAAAAAACTGAAATAAATAAAGTAAAGCACTTAAATGATACTGTTTATACAATAATATGTCTGTGCAGACTCTATTTAACTCTGGCTAGTGTCTATGTAGACTAATGCTTATAAGGGATATTATGTCCGTCTAGACCTCCACTCTAGTGAGAAAGATTACTTGCATATAACTCAAAGGAAAAGGTTTAATGATACTAGATAAAAAATTTATATAGACTCATAAAGAAGATAAGACATATAAATACATGTGAAACCAAAATTAAAAGTAAATGTCCATGCGAACTATGTTCCTTATGGGAGGGAGTCCGTGTGGACTTAAAGACAAAATAGACAAGAATAAAGTAAGATTATCCGTATAGACTACACTCTTTGTGATAGGTAGTCCATGTGGACTATACAATAATTTTGATATGTCGATAACATGCATTTTAGAGAATCAAATAATTATACAATCATGCTAACATCATATAATTATGTCAATATGAAAAACAAAACATATTATAGCATGATACATAAAACAAATAAGACACTATTATTAAACATAAGTCCCTGTAGATGACATATCATACACATATTAAGAAAGTAAGTTTGTATGAATGCTAACATGCCTATAGATAAGTCTGTGCAATTATGACAAAGATAACAGAATGAATATGATGTAATGGCAGTCAATTGTACAATATAAAACAACTTAAAAGCATGACCTACACCTATAATCGATATGGGGATTACATAGAATCACCTCACTTGTGATCAATCCTTAAAGATAATAGGTCCATGAAAAACAATATCAATAGATATAGAAGAGACCTCATATAATACCTTATGAATGAACTCTTCAAGTAATAGCATAAAAGTGTAGAAGTATAGAACGAATTATTTTAAGTGTGGCTACTAGGACTAGTAGATTGTATCCTAGTTAGAGTCCTCTCCTAGACTCATGAATAGGTTTTTTACTTACTATGAATTTGGCTCTTAGTCTCCATTTCTTCATACCTAAAAAGCATATTTATAGGCTTAGGTTTAAGAGTCTCCCATCTAAAAGAAGTAGAATCCTAATAGGATTAAGAATTATAGTCCAAATAGAAAGATCCCACTTCTGAAAGATTTTAAATCTACAAGTTCTTATGGACTAGTACATTTTAATTCATGTAGACCTAGGTGGTATGCTTTTCCTGCAAGTCTATAGGCTTTAGGCCAGCTCTTAGTTAGTCTATAAGGACATGAACTTGGACTTGTTTAGGTAGACCATGGGCCTTAGGCTTAGAGAGTTAATTGGGCTAGTACAGACCTAGGTGCTGAACCTATTTAAGGTAGGTCTATGCAAACTGGCTTCATAAAGGGCTAGTGCCATTACTTAAGAGTCTGTCTCTACTGATCATCATAGGCCAAAAGGTAAGGCATCTACAGTTGTCCCTACTTTGGTGTGTGCTGTGAAAATACCAAAACAATAGTGCATATCAAAGTACCTAAATTAGAAGTACTTACTTGAAAGTATATTTACGTGAAAGCATACTTACCTAGTGTGAGGCTATATCAAATATGGATGCTTACCTCTAAATCATTACCAAGAGCTTTTTTTAGACTTGAGTTGTATCTTCCCTTCGAATATAGGTACTTAAGGTTGTTTAGTTGATAAGGTCTAATAGGATGATAAATGTTTTGATCACACCTAAGGTTATTTAATCAATGAGGTTTGACTAGGTTTTGAAAGGAATTTTGATCACACCTAAGGTGGTTTGACTGATGAGGTTTGATCAAAATGGAAAGTAATTTTGAATAAACTCTTATTAGGCTAAACACGAGAGAGTTATAGATTTAATTGTTATGCTGAACCCAATAAAGTTATGGATTTGCTTGTTAAACTAAACCCGAGAGAGTTATGGATTTTCTTATTAAGCAAAACCCAATGAAATTATGGGTTTGCTTATTAGATTAAACTTGAGAGAGTTATGAATTAGACACAGAGTTAAGTTTGGTAGCATTGGGCTGGAAATAGAGTTAAATCCTAGAAAATTGGATTAGACATGGAGTCAAATCTAATAAAATTTAAATCCTGTAAAAAAATGCTAGAGGAGTTAATATTAGTTTGATATAGCAAGTTTTGTGATACATACATGGCTTTTGTCAGTTAGGGACAAGGTTTGATTCAAAGAAGATCAAGTAGTGGTCTACCTTAAAATGATGGTTTATGCATATATGAATGCAAGGTGTCAAATATATGTATGTGTGGCATTCATGATGAGTAATTTATGGGGACCATATACATGTGATTGAGATTGCTCATGTGCCTAGTGCAAGGGATCTGATGCAAAGTGTGTCAATTGTGAATGTGATGATAAAGTCAAACAAGCCTATGAATAAAGTCTATAAGTCCATGCCGACATATCTATGAGCTTAATATGTGTGAACAGAATTGAAGTATGTACAGATGGAAATAAGGTAAGTCTGTGTGGACAAAAGTAAGGTAAGTCTGTGTAGACGAAAGTGAAGCAAGTCTATGCAGACATTTTATGACAGATCGATAACTGTTGGCTTTTTTTCTTCTTCACTATTTTTCTTCTACTTTTTCTATTTTCTTTCAAAAAAAAGAAATCCTAATTACTTCTTTTCCTTCTGGCAACTCTCTCTCTTCTTCCTCTACTGATACCATGGTAGAGAAGGAGATTTTAATAACTTTTCTTCTACCTTTGACTACAAGTTCATCTCTGACATCCCCTTTTCTAGTGAAGGACATCTTCATGCCATTTATAGAGGGTTTCATGCCCTTTATGGCCATTAACTGCCTATAAAGCACTACTCTAGTGAACAAAATTTCCTTTGGTGACCCGACTCTAATTTTAGCCAATTTAGCTCGCCATGCATGCTCAAAAGTGTGCCCCCAAGTTTATTTTCTTTCCTTTATATCCCCCATTGTGTTTGACTATCTTTTTTTCTTTATCTTCTTCCTATATGTTATCTCTAGTTCAAAAAGTCCATGTGGACTTGGTTGTCCTAGGATTGCTTAAGTCCGTCTGAACCTTATCTTAGCTTAACTGTTCCATAATTATTAGTGTAAGATGCTAAGATTTTTACCATATGGTAGATTAGGTAGTCAATGCAGACTTGTTGGAGGCTATATGGAGTCTATGTAGACTTAGTTTGGCCTGTGCATGTTTATCTATGTGGACTTGTTGTATATTTAGCCTTTCTATGGGTAGTTATGCAATCTAGGTGTTTGGGGTCTGTGTGGACTTATTATGGCATAGTTACTTGTTATCCATATAGATACTCTTATTAGAAACTTTATATGGACATCTCTTTTACTTATTTCTATTTACCTTTTATAACATGCCTTAAATACGGGAGCACCCTATCTGGACAATAGCAATTATATTCTGTAATGCCTATCCCTATTAAAAATAGGGTAAGAGTTATAAGGTTCAAGACATTTGGGGACCATTTGGTTGGCAGAGATTTTCACCGAGACTTGCAAGCTCTTAAGGCTCTTTTAGATAGATGGATGGACACCATGCACACATTTCACTTGCCTTTCAAAGAGCTAGCCATAAGACCTTTTGATTGGGCCTTCATCATCAGAGTACCTTACACTGGGAGAGCTATTGCTTTAGATGGTTGCTATCACTACCCTTCACTTTAACTAGAGTAGGTGAAAGAGCTATTGGGTTTTATACCTCAAGATTATTCTAGGAGCATCCACTACATGGATTTGCATAAAAGGTGGGTGGATGTAACTCCATCTAGTCAGTTTGAGATTTTTTAGTACATGCGCTGATTCCTTCTATACTTGTTGGGTAACACATTATTTGCTAATGCTAATAGTAATGTGAGCTAGAGCTTTCTTCCTATTTTAGAGTAGATTAAGGGTATTCACTCCTAGAATTGGTGTTGTTCCTCTCTTAGCTAGGTTTTTAGAAGCTTGGATATGGCCATTCGTACTAAGAAAAGCTATTGATTTATACAGGGCTTTATATCAAGTGTTTTGGTGAGTAATATATTTTGATCTTTTTTCTTCTTCCTGTAGTCCGTTCAAAATTTGACCTTGTGCCTTTACTTTTTATAGTTTTAGGTATATGAGCTTCACTTATTACCTTGATCCTGTGAGTTAGACATCCTTTATCAATTGACTTGGCATGATGGGTTTTCCACTTTGAGGAGATGCTTCACTTTTTATGTTCTATTCGAGAATTATTTTCTTATAGGATGTTGCTAACCACTCTTAAATCTTGCTCAAGCTTTTTAGGGGAGAGAGTAATAGGCTAGCACATGGGGTCTAATGCATGTCATATTCCTCAGAGTCCTCTTGACTTGATGCTATTCAGGAGGTACATCGATGATTTGGAATTTGTGTAAGGTATGACTATAGGTATACCTGGAAGCACACTAGTAGAGAGTGATAAAAAGGGTTATCTATCTTAGGCATCTACTCATTTGTTGCCGTAGGTACCTTACACCTCAAGACCTTTTTCTACGGTAAATTTCTTGGTCTCCTACTCATTATTTTTGAAAATAACTTTTGACTATGTATTGTACACTAGCCTACTACCATCACCTCTCAAGCTGGACCTTTTTCAACTAGAAAGAGGGTAAGAACTATTCCTAGTTCTCCTTGTTCTTAGTTTTCACCTCCTTCTACTTATACTGCTAGGAGTGGAGTTTCTTATCCACCTGCTAGTCAGTCATCATTGCCTAATGAAGCTATGGGCACTTTCATTGATGTACCAGAGTTGAGCTATATGTGATATGGTATGGATGGAAAGCTATCTTCTGCTCACCATCTTATTAAGGATAATTGGCTAGTTCCTTTTGAGTTAAAGAACACCAAACTAGTATCATACCTTTTGACTTTTACTAATCATTATGTTGACTTAATTTAATGTGACACTTTTTGTCTTGATTTAGATAGGTAAAGAGGGCTCATATAAAGATAATTGCTCATGTAGTATAAGTCTTTAGGAGGGCGATGGTAGATGAGACTCGAGTTCTTGCTATAAGTAATTTCATGCAATGGTTAATTTATACAAATGTGTATGTATACATGCAATACATTGATCCTTCATTCTTTTGTAGAGTGAGTTGTCAAGAAGGGTTACTACTCTTCGTGAGACTTGAAAGAAGCTAAGGGCCTTAAAGATTTATGAGAATTTAGTGCTCTCTATTGATGATAAGGACTTAAAGGATAAGAATAAGAATAAAGAATGAAGTAAATGGCAACTTTATCAGTTTTTTTTTTTGTGAATAAGCCTAACTTTTTGTATATATAAACATTAGTACATAATCTTTTGTTTTAAATACAATCTTGCATCCTTATATACAAATGTATGATAACTGATGACAAAACACACTGCCATAATTGAATAACATGCACCAACTCTATCTAGGGACTCAGGCTATAAATCAATGATGTTAGACCATAGATGATGACAATCCATATTATTACGACTACTATTTTGTTGGAGGTTTAGTGACCTCAAATGAGTGCCATTTTTAGCAAGACTTGCTTAAAAAAATTGATAGTTCTTGGTTTGTGTGCACATGTGCAAAAAGGTTTGTACAGACATTATCTTTGGATGATTCCTAGTTAGTAATAGAGACTACTACGAACTTATCTCAAATAGTCTATACAAACTATGATGTCAACTTTGGATATTTTGATGTTCATATGGACATCCTCATGTGTTTTGGTTTCCTTGTTTTAGTAAGAAAAGGAATGGTGAAGGTTGGGGCCTATAAATACCTCCTTCTCATTTATTCATGCCATACTTTACTATGTTTCTCTCTTTTAGTCAACAATTGTCCAAGATCTTGGAATCAAAGGCTTCTTGGACTTTGAACATCTTTGCTTCCTTTTCTACCCTTAGGTTCTCGAGAAACTTAAAGATTGACCATAACTTCTTGAATGTTGATATGCATTATTAGAACCTAATCTTTCATGTGTTTATCTTTAATCATTAAAAGATTATCCCAACTGTGGAAGAATTCACCACTATTTTGAACTATAAAGTTGCTTCAGAGGATCCTCTGGCTCTTTCATCTTTCGAGGAGCATTTTCCCATTGATATTTTTATTGCTTTGGATGTTTCTCCCTCTATGGCTTAGAAAGTGATTCCAAGTGTAGGCCTAATTTCTCTACAAGTGGTTTTGGATTTTGCTCACAAATTTCCCCTTAAGTCAGTGCAATAGGCTAAATGTGTGTTATTATGTATCCTTGCCAACTTATTAGTAATCACCTTCAAAGATGCATTTTGTGATTTCAAGGTCCTCCAAATTATGATCGACATATGCTTCAACCATAATCCTTTCGGTGTCATCTTAGTTGAAACCATTCGAGGATTAAATGCTTTAATGAGAGGGGATATTGACTTTGTAGCTGGGAGCCCACTTCTTTTACACATATCCATAAAGAGCCCTTGTAGGTTTTCCCCCTAACTTTATTTTTTTTCTTTTAAACCTAACTTTTTCTTAGTGAGTCCATGAGGGTTTTTGCACTAGCAGGTTTGCCTAACTTTTGCTTAGGCGGTCTATTACGAATTTTCCAACCTAAGGCTTTTTTTTAGATTTGGTTATAAGAAAAATTAGGGCTTTTTGTACCTCTTTTGAAAAAACTTTGGATTAAGTATGCTCCGAATCAACATTGTGAAAGTAAACTTGAGAAGAAATTGAACACTTATGATCAATGGACTAAATGGTTTAGTACCATTGTTGCAATCTACTAGAGGTATCCTTAGTGGAAGATTACCTATTTTTCTTTATCTTGCCATTTGGGTTGTATTCCCTTGATTGAAATAAAGCATGCTACATTTTATATCCCTTCTCAGATCCAACAGTAATTTAGTCTATTGCAAAGGGTACCATCTAAACCTTTAAGGTTTCAAGGTGGACTTTTAACATGGCATTTCATGCACTCTTTTCCTGACTTATGAAAGCATCGTGATATTCTAAGATAAGTGCCTGATCATGTAACTATCAACATAGGTACAAATGATGTAACGGTCATAAGTCAAGGCTTCATGAATAGTACCACAGAGGCTGAAGGTGTTTCTAGAGTGCCAGGTCACCTTTAGAAGGCTCAAGGTAGGGGTACTAGTCATGAAACTTCGAGGGGCCACAAAATGATGAAATTGACTTAATTTAAAGATTTAGTAAAACCAATAAATTATTTTAAGTAGTAGTCTAGTAGACAGTAGGCTCAAATGGAGTCAGCTGAGAATGAACTGAGATATGCTCGGATAGATAAGAAAATGCCATACACTAAAGGTTAAAAATTCCTTTAAGTTTATTATTGAAAGAATTTTTGAATTTTGAGGTCATTTGCAAATTTTCTTAATTTCGGGGTTTTGCACATAAATTGAGTTAGTTGGTTAACTATACTATTGATGGAATTTAGCTACGAAATTATACGATCCTCTAAATGGGACCAATTAAGGAATTTTTAAAATAAACATGATGATTTTTGGATGTCCAAGTGATTTTTTAAAATTCCTTGAAGTTTCTACCGAAACTAAGTAATTTTAAGATGCTTGGGTGGCATGTGGCACTATGCATGCCACCTTAGCCACTATAAAAGGGTTCATGGTGAGCTTAGATGTCCACTTGGCATCTTACCCTACCATCCACCCATTTTCTTCCTTTCTTCCTCACTTGCACCCGATGCCATCTTTTTTTTCCTCCCACCATTTTTATGGTTTCTTGAAAGCTTTTCTATTCTAAATTACAACCAAAAATCATTTTAATGTGTTGTGAATTGATTTATGAAGGCATTGGAGGCCATAGAGTCCCTAAAGCTTAAGGAAATTCAAGAATGCTCAAGTGCACATAAAAAAGATGTTGGAAACCAATTTTTAATGTGTAAGTGTTTCCTCCCTTTTTAATTTATTTCCTAGAGGATTTTGCTATTTTAAGCATGCCTATAATCTTAGAATTTGATTTGGGGACTTGTAAGATTTTTCATAGATTTTTAAAGGAAGAGTGGTGTGTATGTAAAGTGAAGCCAATTGAGGGGAAATTAGGGCTTTTCAAGATTGAAGTGAAGAAGAAGTCCTCCTTATTGAAGAGGTAAGTGAATTTAAAGCATTGAAGACAAGTGATTTGGAATTTATATGTAAAAAGAATAGAAACCTTGTTAGGAAATAATCATAATTATGGTTAAGGTGTATGTAATTATGAATTAGGCATGAATTTATGTTATTTGTGTATGAAATGTATGATTGGAATGATGATTTGATGAAAAGAATGAATGGAAAGACTAAGTCCTTATTTAGCCAAGAGGTATGCATAGGTGTGTGGTGTGTATATGGATTGTTTAAGGTGATTTTGGCATGACTTTTAAGGTGTTTGTCATGAAAATGCATGAATTGTAATTGTATGTAGTGAGAATTAAGAGTGTTGACATTAGGCCTTAGTTAGTCGAGAGGTGGGCTTGGCATGTAAGCTAGGTGTATGGCAAATTAGCATGGCAAATTGTACGGGAATTGGCTTATTGTTATTGGCATTTTAGGGGTAGGTGATGAACTTAATGTTTAAAACTTGTGTGTGTGCGCGCTTAGTGTGGTCGAGGCATATATAAGGTATGTATTGGCATAGTTTGCATGATAATGGCATTGTGTGTGTATAAGCATGCTTGTATGATGTTATGATATGTGTATGCATGCTTGAATGTGGAGAAAAACATGTATATGGCCATTAGGAAGCATTGTCCACGAGGTAAGCGAGGCAATTTTTGGCATGAAAGGTATGGTATGGCATGGCATATGTGTGTATGATTAGTATGATACTTTTGGCATGAATTATGTAACATATGTTTGGCATGAATTGAAGGAATATGCATGAGTAATAAGGAACGAAATGAATGGAATTTGAGATACCTTTTTAAGTTAGGAAACGATTGAAAAGGAACTTGAAATTGGTTTATAATAGCATTGTAAAAAGTGACCTTAAAATGGACTAATTTTGACATGTAAATGGCACTTAATTTTGGGGCACTTTATAAAGTTTATGTCAACTAAAATGGAAGCCTCTTTAATGGCTATCTAAGTTGTATAAGTGAACTTGGCTTTAGGCTTATGAAAGTGTATAGAAATAAGTGCAAATGGTACTTAAAATTGGCACTGAAAAATGACCTAAAATGGCCATCGCAAATAGGCAAAATAACCTATAACTATCCCGTTAAAAATGATTTTGGAACTATAATTAAAATAATAGTTTAACATGTTCGTAATTGAGCCAAAATAATAGGCTAGACTAAATTTAATATGCTTTAATTTATGCCTTCAGAAATGGGTTAAAATGTTGCAGAAAACTTTACTCGTAATTGACGGGCAAGACAAAAAATAACCTGTAACTATCCAGGCTAAAAATCAATAGTTTGATAAAAATTTTATCTATCTATTTTTCAACTTAGAATATTATAACAAGATGATTAGTAAAGAAATAAACTTAAATTAAAGTCAGATGGCCCATTAGATTAGCCAACTTAGGGATTAGCAACTGCTAGACTGTGTGTTTATCAGACTAGGTCAGTGCAGTGGTTGAGGTTTATAATTAAGCCACTGCACTAGTTTGTAGGGTAGACACTCTTTATTATTGACTATATATAAGACTATGTCGGTGCAACGACAAAGGTCCCCCAAAGGGCCATTTTATTAGTTACTGGGTAGACTTGGAGAAATTATTTGATATGATCAGTGGCCTTGAGAGGTTTATAGACTGATTCCTTTGCACAGTTACTCAGTATTTTTACCCCTTGAGAGGTTCCTATGAATTGATCCTTATAGGCTATATCAACCTGGTGTAGTGGTCAGGGTCCAAAATATAGGCCATTACATATTTTTCAGTTCTTTTTTAGTCCAGTGTCTATAAGTGTCATCTATCTAGGTAAGCCTATGAAAAAGACTTAAAATAGTGGAAATTGTAAATTTAAATTAATTTTTGATAATTTCTGATCGTAAATTTTAATAAATACACCACAGTGGCATTTTGGTAATTTTTAAAATAATATGACATAACATCTGAATGACATCAATCATCTAGCATGTTGCTCACACACTACACTTAGATCATTAATTATGCTTGCATGAGTGTGCTAATGCATGTTTTAAATCGTTTAAATTCACTACTGAGTTCTATACTCAAATGTACTTGTGTTGTGGTATGCAAGAAATAAGGATATGCAAGCCAACCTCGATGATCATTCATTGTAGCCATACAAGTCTTGAAGGGTACAAAAAGTTATTTTTTTATATCTTTTAGTAGTGGCACTCATGTAAATCCTGTAGGTTTGGGTTAGCATGCTTATAAGTTGCTATGTTTGTATATATATAACCTAAATGCAATGTATATAAGCGAGTGTGGTGTTTGTTTGGCTTGCGCATAGATTTCATAACTGTGGGCCTCAGGCCTTATGTATTTGATATTGATATGTGTCTATTATGTGCTAATGATTGACTAGGGGACCAAAGGGTCAAGATAGAGGTTTTGGATTATTTGCTTATGGAAGTGTTTTTAACAGTTAAAAATTTTTGGTATGTCACCCGAGTAGCCATTATACTGCTTAATTTTCTATGACTTGGAAAGTGTTTGTAAATGGTTTTTAAGTTTATTAGACAATGTATGAATATGATTAGACTGGACATCTAAGCAATACCTATTAGAGTTCTAGAACAGTCCATAAGCGTTAAAGAGTTTCCCCTAGAGCAATCTTAGGATAGATGACCTATTGAGAAATGCATCGCCTGTCGGGTTACATCAAGAATTTGGTAAGGGGTGTCACATTTGGTGGTATCAGAGCCTAGGTTTAAAGTTCTGAGCTAGTTTACATTAGTGCTAAAGTTTAAGGTTGGTTATGTGATAAGCTACACTACATGAAGGCTGATAAGTTTTGTGATTTCTATAGTAATACGAGATGGTTGATAGACCATCGGGGGAAAAAGTAGAGGAAGTGGCTAGCCATACTCTAACTACAATATAGGGAGTAGATAATGCAACTACTCTTCAGCCTAGTGATACTACACATAGGCTAAAACCTCAGGCATAGCCACATGTAGAAGTATCTCCAGCTTTATGACAATAAATAGTTAATCTATTGAGACACACCTCTGCACCTATTACTCTACCTCTATCTCTTCTACTAGCTCCAGTACCTCCAACACCCCTAGTTCTTCTACTGAAGACACCATTGGAGAGAATTAAAGTGATAGGAGTTATGGATTTTCTAGGTATGAAAGAGGATGATGCAGTACAAATAGAGTACTAGTTAGAGAGGACATTCAGGATTTTGGAATAGCTAGAATACTCAAAAAAAGATAGTTTGAAGTATACAACTTCCCTTTTGCAGGAAAAGGCATACTATTGGTGGGATACTATCAAAAAGATGAAGTGTGACACCCCCTACCCATCCTCTCTGAACTGATAAGGAGTGTCTATACTTCCACTATACCTCCGTCAGGCACTACCAGACATTTTAAAACATTCGGGCAGCATACCGGCTGCCTTGTTATCTAGCCCAAATTTAAACTTGCAAGAAAATCACTTCTAAACAATATATAACCTCCACATACACCATTGGACCCTCTGGTCCTCCAAATCACAGTCATCATTAAGTTAACATTCAATCACAGGGTCTGAGACCCACCAACAGTCATGTATTCACAGAACAACCATGATATATATATAAAACTGTAATTCCAAAACATACAACCTATGACTTTATATACATGAGTGCACACCTATACATCACTTTAAAAGAAAGAAAGACAAGATACCGAAAAGACTCGTGACCAGCTACACTATGCTCCTCATCTGATGCTGTGGGCCCCTCTGTCTACTACCTGCACATCGAAACACCGATACGCTGAGTATAACACTCAGTGGTGGAATGTATCAAACTAAATATGTCATTTACTCAACCACATGCAAGTTCACATGCAACATGTATCAATTGACCTGATTTCTTTTCCAGACATTTAAACACTAGATTTCTTATTATTATCGATTTAATTACATTGTAGGCCCATGACAGATAGACAGACATCACTTTAAGACACTGGATACAAGGGATATATGGTGTGCAGTGGCCCACATTTAGGACCTAGGTAGCTGCACCTACCAGGCCTGTACCGAGAGCGAATGACAGAAATGGCCTGATC
>CANXYI012027201.1:0-10202 GCA_948208565.1 Hura crepitans
TCCCCCACTCTTATCCCAATAATTAGATAAATCCAAGCCCTAAATTCTCTCAAAATCTCGAGCCCAAACTACGACAAAAACCCAAAAAATTAATGCATTTTATGTCCCAAAAATTTAGAAAAATTACTTTCCGATCTCAGAAAATTCTGATTCCAAAGCCCATAGACTATTCGAAATATTTAAGTCTCAGGATGTAACATTTTTAGATTATTTTGAGCAACTTTTTATTTTATTTACGGTTCAAGTTTACCTGCGACACTATTCAGAAGACACTGCTGTAAAATCTTATTTAGCTCTTTTAACCATCCAAATGACTTTGGATTGGCTTCAAACTTTGCCTAAAATTCTCCCATAATTAATACTACCCATCGGTACATTTAGTACGATTCGAGTTTCGAAAAACACTATTCACCCTGGGAAGTACTATTCATAAGAGTTGGGATTTTTGGGTCGTTATATGACTAAATTAGGCATATTAATACACATAATGTCATTATTGACACAAAATGATTTCTATATGTTAATTAGGCATACATATCATTCAAAATGCCTCATTATACATCTTACATGCCATATGTCTTAATTAATGTCATTAATTGCACATAATCTAACATTTAACACATTTTTACTCATAAAGGCATATTATCTAAATTAGGACATTTCATCAATTTAGCATGATTTAATTTAATTGCAAATACTATAAGGAATACACATACCTCACTAAGCTCAAATACTTTCCAAAAGCCTTATCAAGCCTCTAGTTCCCCTTTTTGCCCTTGGTTCTTTCTCGTTAAACATAAACCTCATCCATAAAAGAAAATTTCACAATAATTAATACATGACTTATAATTCAAACAAACCATAAATATACCTTCTTGGGCACCTAAGGAACTTTAGAAAAATATAAAACCATGCAAAAACTCGTCCTCAAATTTTTGAAGTTATTATTCACCCTAACCTCTAAAAATTTATAATAGTTCAAATAGCTAAGAAATTCCCAAATTGACTTGATAAATTACTTATTGGCACCTCTTTACATCTTAAAAAAAAATATTAAACCTTAAAAATAAAATCTTTTGCATATATATGGTCACTATTCACCTATAATTTTTAAAAATTCATAATAAAAAATTATGGAGTCATCCAAACTTGAATTTAATTTGATAAATGTGTTTTTAGGCACTTATAGAACACTAAAAAAATATTAGATTGAAGAAATCTTACCTCCTTCAAAATAAAGTTACTATTTACCCATACTCTATTCACTTAAAATTCTCCCAATTTTCTTCAATTGAGCCTTCAAAATAGATGCTAAGACCATGTAAGAATTGAATCCTTTCATAAATGGTGGATTTAGGATGAGTTTTGGTAGAATTTTGAAGAAGAAAGCTTGGAAAGCCCTAAAATAGCTTTTTTTTTTCCCATTTCACGTAAAAGAGAAAAAAGAGAAGAATAGCTGCTACAAATAAGGTGGTTTAGCTACTAGAAATAGGTTTTTATATTTGAAATAAATGGCTATGATCATTTCATTAAAAAATATCCAATAGCCAATATTCAAGCCCAAGCAAATACCTTTATTTTCTTAGATATATTTCTTTTTCATTCTTACTTATATCTTCTCTTCATTTTTGTCATCCATTACTCCATTCCAATATGAATTTTACATATATAATGATCCTAAATAGTCATACACATGAATTCATAAATGTCCCAAAAAATCCATGCTTAAAAACCAAGAAAATTCAATTAAAAACATTACTTTGATCTATACTCATTTTTCCCAAAATGCAGTATTTGCCTTTAACCCGATAGTGTGCAAAGTTAGGATTTTCAACATTAACCCTCTAGTGGGTTAATATGCAAATCTATCTGATGATGGGTTTTTACACTATAACCCATCACTAAGTTAATACGAAGAACTAAAAGGTTAAACTTCCACACCTTAACCTATTAGCTTCAATTTAATAGCATGAATGCTTCTTATCATGATCACCTTTAAAATAAATAATTTCATCAATGTCTACACACATATATATGTTATGGTCTTTTTAAACATATTCTTCCCTATATCTTTTAGCTTTTTGACCAACTTAGAAACTTTATTTTAAATTCCATCATTTATTCAAAAATATTTCAACATATGCCTTTAATCTTTCTATGGGTTAACACACACAAAAATAGAGAAAATAGACTTTTACACATTAATCCACTAAAGGACTAATATGTAAAACTATGAATTGAGACTTTTCAACATTAATCGACTACTGGTCAAATGCTATATATCAAGGAATTTCATGAAAATTAAAGATTATTTATTAACTCATTTATGGTTTAATATACAAAATTGTAATGTTATACTCCCACTCCATAACATTAGTGTGACCGCATATCTTAGGTGATACTATTATGTATAAGCATGTTTGTGATGCTATAATATAATGACATGTAAGTGAATGTGAAGTCTTGATGTTTTGTGCATGTCATGGGTTGGCCGAATAGCCTACATGTATACACATGTATATGAGGTTTACTTAATGCATGAATTAGAGGATGTATGTCACATTTTCGATATAATTGGTTATATATATGGCAAAATTATGATGTAAAGCATTTATGTTGCATGTTAAGAATAAGTATGATGAGATGGTCAATGGTCATGTAATGTGGCCATAATATGTTTGAGACATATTATGTACATGTATGACATATTACACTATCATGTAATGCCATGATACATTTTATGATGAGATTTGAGCATAATACATCTTGAATGAGCTTATGCTATAATGTGAATAAATATGGCAATTTCATGACATAAAGTAAATAAATGACACTTACAAGAGGAAATGTAATGTATTAATGTGTGTTGATCTATAGTCTAAAAATGGGGTTAATTGGATAATATAATATGCTTAATTGCTAAAATAAGGCTTAGGACATAATTTCCCTATTTAGCCATCTATTGTCTAAACTAAAGCAATTAAAAGCTATGTTACGCATAAATTAAGGAGGTGTAAATAAAAATAAACTATTAATAGCCCATATGAGAAATAACCTAGTATAGATAGGCTGACCAGTCAACTAGGGACTTTTATAGCAGTTGTGAGGTACCTTGGTACCTTGATACATTTAGTCCATAGGTCTATTAAATGTCTGACCCACAGGTTTATATTTTTTATTTTTGGATCCATGCAGGTGCAGCAGCCCTTAAGGTCCAAGAGGGTCACTACACACTCATATTGGTGTAGCAGTCATTAAGGTCCATAATGTGGGCCATTACATACCATGTTCCCATAATCAATAAGATATTGATTTTCCCCTAAAATAGGCATGATGAAATAATTTTAGTTGATGTTAATCACATAATACATAATTATATGGTTGAGACATGGTTTTATGAAAAATGTATAACCTGTGATGAATCGTGTGTATGTGTTATGTCATGTTATTACATAAATGCATGCTATGATTGATATTATAGATACTATGATATTATGAATGATTCATATATGTAAATTATGGATGTCAATATAAAGTTATAAATGAACAAGTCAATTCAATTACACCCCTAGGCTCTTGCTTAACATATCATTTGTTTGGTGATGTATAGGTAAAAAGGCAGTTTAAGCACAAGCCTCAGAACTTCAAGATTATTGAGAGAAGACTGCTTCTTTTGGCATAATTTTGGTTTATGTATATAAAATTATGTGTTTTATAGGGTTAAGCATTCATATGATGCATTATAGGGAAGATAGGCCAAAGCTATATATAATTGTAATGTTTTTGGATTTCATGGCCTGTAATCTATTTTAAAGTTGATTTAAATTGTTTTTATTGTATGATATCTCTTCTTAAGGTTAAGATTGATGTTTATGTTGATGCATATTGTTGGAGCCTTTAAAGGATTACAGGTGTTGTGAAATGATTGGAAATGATTATAGAAGTGTTATTTTGTATCGTAGGTTACTATTCATTTTTGGGATAATGTCTTGGTACAACTATTATGTTGCCATATTTTTGATATAAAGATTCTCAAAAGTGAAATGCAACTATGTTTTTGAAAAGTTTTTGATAGTCCTTATTTTCATAAGAGGAGAATATATAGAGATATTTTATTCACATGGTTTATGTCTAATAGTTAGTTGAATTCAAATAATTCATTTATGTGTGAACTTCTTAATCAAGCTTGGTGACCAGTTGGTAACTAGACTGAGCAAGGGGTGTGAAAATAATTGTGGTTTGTAACAACCTGGTAAGGAGAAAACATGAATTCAATAGGTTTATAGTTGAGACGGTATAGAATTCTAATCGTAGTTTTTAATTTAATTTTGTATTTCAATTCTTCTAATAGCCCTTTTTCCTTCATTCGGTATCAATAGAGTTTTATTTTCTACTATGCATGATCCATGGTGTAACACCCCCTGTCCATTCCCAAAGGATCCAGACAACAAATCCTACTTCCAATAGGTCACCCATCTTGAAATTAATCCCAAGCTTCATTCATTTAATAGCTATGGATAATTACTATTTCATGGTATGCCCTAACTGGTTTGTTAATATTATTGTAGAACCTCTTAATACTGACTGTTTTGGTGCATTAAATGGTTATTTTTGGATTTTTATCCTATTTACAGAAAATTAGGCAACATAACGACTACTTGGATGAAAAATAAAAAATTTTTCCTATAGAAAAACACTTTTATAATCATCACCCACATGGTCCACAACACTTGGATCCTTCTAGTCCCCCAAATCTCATCACTCATAGTCCACAACATTAATGCAGGGTCTCATACCCATAATATTTAAGCAATAGACACAATTATGCTATATAAACTACTCAGACATGTATATATCTATTCATGATGGTTAAATAGTCAATAACTATAAGTTCCTATTGTACAATATCTAAGACTATGTCTTTTACACACATTTATACATGTACATAAGTGCCACTACTAATGTCCTTCAAAAGTATAAAAAGATTACCTATAAAACAAAATAGCTATATTGCACTTGATGAGGCTAGCCAGCTAACCATATCTACAACCTGCACATCGGAACACCAACACACTGAGTATATACTTAATGGTGGATTTGATATAATAAATCCATGTCGTGCATATATACATACATAAATGATATGAGATGCATCATAACATAAGTAGTAAAGTCATTTACATATGATGTTGTTACATTTTCAACAACTATGTGTTAACCTTTATAATGCCTTGTTATGCAAGTAATTTGCTCTGACGTTCTTTAATGAATTCCATTATCCAATTATTATCTTTACATATTAACCATTATTATTATTCATATTATATTACATTCATTTAATTACTTAATTATTTAGGCCTATGATAGACATACTACACTTTAAGAAACTAGATAGTGGGATCTATACTATGTAGTAGCCTATATTTTAGACTTCAGTAGCTGCACCTACCTGGTTCAATAGTAGGGATTAGTTTCATGGAACCTTGTAATATCAGACTGGTAGATAACAGGTATTAGTCTGTAGATCTCTTAATATTTGAAAAGAGGGATAGTAGGGATCAGCCTCGTGGGACCTCCTAATATCCCAATCAACATGTCCATCATCAAATAAGTAGATAGTAGGGATCAGCCCCATGGGACCTCCCAATATCCATAATACATCTAATGGGTAGCAGGGATCAGCCCCCATGGGACCGCCTAATACCTGGGTGTGTTGTAATGCCTATTCATCGAGACACTGTGAATAGTGCCCCGAGACCTAAAAAGGGCAACCGGCGTATGAGGTTACTTGCATGAATTTTGAGGTAGCGCATACTGCCTGTAGACACTGGGTCTCTAGGGCTCCTAGGTTTGGTTTGCCTAATGATGATGAAAAGGACAAAAAAATCCCAAAACTGGATTTTTTACATCCAAATCGAAGATCTCAAACCTTTTTCTGAAAAAAATTGAAAAGGCCGTTTGGAGGACCAAAATGGTCATTTTGATCATTTTGGCCCAAAACAAGCTATCTCGTGCGTGGGATGCTCGTTCTAGGCCTAAAATGGCCATTTGGGCCGTTCGGCCCAAAACGGGCATTCCTATGTGTGGAATGGCCGTTTGGGCCCATAACGGCCAAAACGGGCATTTTGCCCCTAGAAATGGCTGTTTTAGCCGTTACTGTGCTAGAAAACGGCCATTTTCAAGCAAAACACCAATTTTCTGCCTCAAGGGTCATGCATAAAAGCCAATTGGGTCATTTGAGCTAAGGTTGGTCAATTTAAGGAGAGAGAAAATATTTTAGAGAGAGAAACTAAATAAAAAACACTAAAATACTATTCCAAACTCTATTTTTTTGGGTTTTTTTTTCCAAGATTCAAGCACCATTTTCATTTCGAGTCAAGATATTTCTGAAGGCAAATATACCGATGTGTTGACCGACTTATTTTTTTGTCTATTTTTCATTTTTCTTTCTGCATTTTATCCATCTACTAATTAGATATGGTAAATTATTTATGCCATATTTTTGTATTTGTGAGACTGCTTATTTTCCTTTAATTTCTATCCATAATTTTATTTTTGATTTGCATAAAAAAATTATTTTTGGTCATTTGGGCTAATTTTATTTTTCTTTTTGCATTATCCATTTACTAGTTAGATGTGATAATTTATTTGGGCCATATTTTGTATTTTTGTGACTGTCTATTTTATTTAATTTATGTCTATCTTTTTTATTTTTTATTCACATAAAAAATATTATTTTTGGTTGTTTGGGTTGATTTTATTTTTCTTTTTTCATTATCCATCTACCGGTTAGGTGTGATAATTTATTTATGTGATATTTTGTATTTTTGCCATTGTTTATTTTTACTTAATTTCTGCCCATTTTTCTATTTTTCATTTGCATGCTAATATGTTATTTCTATTGTTGTGATGCGAGTAATCTGGTTATTTGAGGGCTGATTGTTGTTGTTATTGCCTATCATTTGTTAGATTATATTTTAGGCATTCCGAAATGTAAATTTTAATTGTCATTTGATTAGATTATATTTTAGATAATTGCCTTGTATTTTTTTTTCGAATTATTTTCTTGTATATTCTGTGAATGCTGTAATAATTAGGAAAATGATTTTTCATATGACCGAAAAAATAACCAAAATAAAATTATTTTCTAAAAATTAACATGGGAGAACCAAAGTTCTCAAATTAAATCCATAACCTGATTTATGCATGATACATCTAATTTCAATCCTGAAATATTCTAGGAACACCGAAATAGGTAGAAAAATAGTTTTACACGATAAAAAGAAATAATAGTCAAAATCATATTTTTACCCAATAAATTGGTGTTTTGCTAATAAAATAAATTCGAATTCTTTCTTAATAAAATTGCAACAATAACATTTGATTTTTCAAATGGATATTTGAGAACCAAAGTTCTCAAGCCATTCTTCTAAATAAAAGTTATCATAATAAAATTCATTTCATTAATTGACACTTAAGAACCAAAGTTCTCAAGCCACTTTTCCAAATAAAAATCATCACAATAAAATTCATTTTCCCAAAATTAGTATATGAGAATCAAAGTTCTCAAACACATCATCCGATTTTAAATAAAAAGTCACTATAATAAAACCTCTTTTCTAAAATTGGCATGAGAGAACCAAAGTTCTCGAAATCAATTGCTCGATTTCATGTATGTTATTTTGATTTCAAGCACCTATTTATTTTTTTGTAAATATATTCTGTAACTTCTTATATGTGAATGTGTGATTTACTTTAATTGCAAAATATGGCATGAGAAAAGGAACAGTATCATAAATTCAAAATGAATTTCCATATTAATTTGAGGTATAAATAAGTGTAGGGTTCCGAACCGCTCTAGTTTTGGCCCTATAAGATATTTCCTAACTCTATCGAGTGGCAACTCCTACCTTATGATGCCTAACTCACACCTCTTAGGATAATAAAAAGGGGCAGCCCTAGATTCCTTTAGCTTCCTTCTCATCTTTCGAGACTCGAGGAGTGAGGCCTAAGTTAAGTCTTAAGCTACTTTGGTTTGATCAATCTTAGGAAAATAAAAGGGATGCGAATAGTGGTGACTCCACTGGGGACACCATGAGACCATACTCCGAAAGTACCTCAACTTAATATAGAACTTCATATTTTGAATTTATGATGTTATTTCTTTTCGAAATTGCATTACATATTAGAGCCTTAGAATAAGTTAGGCATCCTTTTTTTACCCTGATGTCATTTCAAAGCATGAACCCAATTTCACTTAAATTGGAAGATTGTTAGAGGTGGCATCAAATCCAAGCCTCGTGCCTTTAAGGTATATGAAATGGTGAACTGATCGATCATATGCTTATGACGAGATAGATCCGTCATAGAGGGACCATGCTTGGATGATCATAACTGGCTTGACCAAACCATCAACCCATGTAATGACCAATAGCAATTTCCCCTAGGCACCTTGGTTAGCAATATATTGTGTGCTATGTGAGCCAATATATGTAAACTATGACTTAATCATCTCGAAATGCTATCGAACCCATTGGACCTTTTCTAACTAGAATGGGCTAGACCCCACATTTTAACTCGAATAAACATATCCAACGTGTATGGGCCAAATATTTTACATGCACTTTTCTATAAGAGAAATAATGCTTGGTTACCTATTGTTCATTATTCGAACCTATTGGGGCCCTTGATGTCCCATAAGTAAGCCCTCCTAGGAAAGAGCACAAAACCTCATGTATGGGAAGAAATAAGGTTAGAAGGCTATTGCTTGTGATTGTCATTGTACATATTGACATGCATAAGCATTTCATGCATTCATGTGCATTCTTATTTCATCACGACTAACCCTTTGTCTTATAGCCATCATAGATCCTCGAGCTACTTAAGTATAGGGGATAGACAATTGGATATTTAGACAAGAATTCACATCTACAACTTATAGCTTGATAAGTAAGGTGGGGCATGATGAAAGTAGTTCCTCTACTCTAAATTTTAAGAATAGGATGGATAAAAAATTTAAAGAGTTTAAGAAGAAAATGATGGATTTGGTTTCTAGGGCAATGGCTAAGATGGCTCCCGCTATTGGGTCACCACCACATGATGAAAATGAGGTAACTACACATGCTGGAAAGATAGCTGCTACTTCAAAGGGAACTAGTATAGGGAAACAAGCCATAGGCATTGGGGGTAAAGATAAGAAAGCTGAGTACTTCAACCCAAAGTATGATTTTTGTGAGGATGTGCTTACGCCTTGAAAGTTTGAGGATCTTGCAATAAAGAAGTTAGAAGAGAGGATAGAAGTGATGGCTAGGCTTATTTCGATGGGTAAAGGGATAGATCCTGAGGAATTATCTTTGGAATCTGAGTAGGTTTTACCTTTTAAGTTCAAAATGCCAGAATTACCCAAGTTTAATGGGACTTCGGATCCTAGAGCTCACATCAAGTAATATGCCATGGTTATAAGAGTTACTGAGCTCAATACTAAATAGAAGGTAGTGTATTTCAGCTTGACATTGCAAAAAAAGGTGATTGATAGGTACCATGGGTTATAAAGAAAAGTGAAAGAAGACTAAAGCAAGATCACAGAAACTTTTATTAGCTAATATGATTGTAGCACACATATGGAGGTCACCTTGAAAAACCTCAAGTTGCTTAGGTAGAAACCCAATAAGACCTTTGTCAAGTACTAATTAAGGTAGAGGTCTTAAGTGCTAGAAATAAGGAAAAAGCCAAAAATGTCAAATCAGATTCGCTGGTTCATTAAGAATGCTAATCCTTAATTGAAAGATGGCTTTAAGGCTAAGGAGTTAAAGGACTAGGAATCCTTGAAAGACAAAGCCATAGATATAGAAGAGGAGCATAATGAATAGAAGAAGAGTTCAAGAGGGTTTGGTAATAGGAGGAATCAAGGAGCTAGGAACATAGGTGGAGCTAGTTTTAGGAAAATTATTGAGGTATCTACTATTAAAAGGCATTATTCAAATTTGGGTAAGCCACTATCTTGGTGTTTGAAGAGGTTTCAAAAAGAGGGGAAGCTCCAACCTCTGCCTCTTAAACCTACCAAAGGTGAGGGCCAGTCTTACCATATCTATACTGTCAATATCATCAGCACACTGATCATGATACTGATAATTGTCGCACTTTGAGAGATAGGATTCAGGATTTGATTGATTTAAAGCAAATACTTGATCCAGAATAGAGGC
>CANXYI012027399.1:0-10022 GCA_948208565.1 Hura crepitans
TGGGCCATGCTTTGCCACTGCCTCCACTTTGTAAGATTGGAAGTAGTGACGTAGCTTCTTCAATTCTTATATTACTCCTAAAAATATCTTCTCTACTTTCATGTATTTCTATTCGTATAGGAGCAACACTTAGGTAATAAACTGCGTTCTCTATTCTAACTTCGTCTACTTGTGCAATAAGTGCCCTATCAAAGATCTTTCTGCTATTAGATACAAGATTAAAGGTTTTCCTAGTTTCGGGGGTTTTAAAATTAGAGGATTAGTCATATACTGCTTGATGAATTGGGAAGCCTTCTTGAAATTGCCATTCCATTCCTTCGGCTATCCTTCGAGCAATAGGTTAAATATAAGTTCACAAACTGTAGTGAGTTTAGATATGAACCTACTAACATACTGTATTTTTCTTAGGAACCCCCTGACTTCCTTCTTTTACTGTAGGGTAGGCATGTCTAAGATGGCTTTCACCATGTCAAGGTTGACTTTAATTCCATTTTTGCTCACTATAAACCCTAACAGTTTTCTTGATGTGACTCTAAAGATGCATTTCTTAGGGTTGAGCCTTATGTTGAATTGGTCCAACCTTTGGAAGAACTTTTCTAATGCTTCAAAAATGTCCTTCCCTCTCTGTATATCATCTATGTAAACTTTGACTTCATTATGCATCATGTCATGGAACAACTTGATGGCTATTGTTTAGTAAAGCAGCTCCCACGTTCTTTAACCCAAAAGGCATCACCTTATAGCAATACATATCCCATTCTGTTATAAAGCCAATTTTGTATTTGTCTATTAATTTCATCAAAATCTGGTTGTATCTAGAGAACTTATCAACAAATGAGTACATAGCGGCCATGGCTCCAAAACATCTATATGGGGCAACGGAAAGTCATCTTTTGGACATGTCTTGTTTAGGTCTTAGTAGTCTACACACATTTTAACCCTTCCATCCTTCTTAAGTACTGGTACTATATTGGCAACCCAAGTGGGAAAGCCTATTTCTTCAATGAACTTTACTTTGAGCAACTTGACTACCTTTTCCTTTACCTTCTCTGCCCATTCAGGCCTTATTCTTTTGAGCTTTCATTAAACTGGGTTGGTATGATTATGAATTGGGATAGCATGCTATGTAATTTCTCAATTGATCCCTAGCATGGTATCATAATTCTAGGCGAAAATCCTTTCATATTTCTTTAACAATCTCTTAAAATTTTCCCTTTCTTTGATAATAGTATCAAGGGCAATTAATACATTTCTTGGTTGTTTATTGGTGCCAAGATTAAAAGTATTAGTTTTAATACAATTAATGTCAAAGATGCTCATGTAATGATCATTTATATTCACACTACCATTAGGAGAATGATCATACAAATAAGCAAATTCGTCATTCATTTTGTTAGAAATTAAATTGTTTACCTTGAAGAGGTCACAAAGGTATAATTCATCTACAAATAAATCAAGATCCTTTAACTCAAGCATGTCCTCTAAAAGGGTACGATAGATTTCTTCCATAGTTGACAGCTTTAGGAACACTTCCTTTATTCACTGAACTTTGGTGAGGTGCCCTGACTCCTAATTGACGATGTTGGCAAAGATTTCGAATCCTGGTTTGTAGCATCCCTTTGTTATGGTAGGTTTTGGGGTCCCATCATACTTGATACCCTTCTATTTGACAAAATAGTCTTCTAAAGAACTACCTTTTCTTAGGTTGCCTTCTTTGCTCAGATCGTAACCCAGTCCCTTCGTATCTTTCTGGGTATGCAGTTGTAGAGGTTTAATGATGCCTTGTAAATTTTTCCCTAAACCAACTCCTAGTAAAAAATCCATCCTTTTCATCATTTTGGATATAGATGGGTTTATGTAATTCTTGTAAATCCTCATAACATGGAATCTAATGAAAGGCTGATTAGTGATAGCTAGAATAGACACAACATGATTGACTTCGGCCTTTATAGTGACGATGTTGCCTTCATGTGGGAATTTAATCATTTAATGCAAAGTTGAGGGAACTCCTCTAAGCTTGTGAAACTAGGGTCTCCCTAACAGGATAGAGAAAGTGGCAGGAATGTCCATCACAGTAAATTCAACTTCGTCAACAACTGGTCCCACCTGTACCTTGACTATAAAAGACCCCTTAGCTTGTCTCTTGGTGTCGTCATAGGCTTTTATGGTGATACTGGAGGGTGATAAATCCTCCTTCTTGATCCCCAACCTCCTAGGATCTTTATAGGATAGACACAAGGAGAGGAACCATCATCCACCATTGCACAACCCATCTTCTTCCCACTCACTTCAGCTTTGATAAAGAGGGTTCTATTGTGCTCCCTTGCCTCTAAGGGTAAATTAATGTTAGAGAACATAATAAGGCCCGTGTTACCTATTTTTATCACTTATACAAGCTCATCTAGTGTGGTGGTTATGGAAATAGCAACTTAACCTAGGGCTTTAACCATTTTCTTCCTATCATCATTAGATGACATTAGCAAATCTCAAATGTTAATATTGGCCTAGGTTTTCTTAAGCTATTTTAACACCTCTTGATGCTTATCTGCTTTGGGTTAAGGTTTTTTCTCTAGTAGGATCGGACCGTTCTTCTCTAATCTTTCCACCATTTCTCCCTCTACTCATATTGGCTCTCTCTTACCCTCTTTTGAATCCTCATCAGAGGATTCATCCAAAAAGTTCTTACTCTCCCTAGCCTCATGGTTACTCTCACTATCCCAAAAATTGGTTAACAAGATTGATTCACTCACCCTTACTCCTACTTCCATAGCTAGGTTGGACCTATAAATTTCCCTAAGCACATACTCTTTGGGTAATTCGGACTTGAGGAGACATGAGGCATGATGTTTTGATAGGGTTTTTGATGAAGTCTCAGGGTCAGGAATCTATTTTAAATCAATAAGATCCTGAATAGCTCTCCTGATGAGTTTGTAATTGTCTATGAGGTGCCCAGTTCTCTGATGATAAGCACAATACTAATCATGCCTATGATTGGGTGGTAATGGTCTATTGAATGGCTAGTGTGGAAGTGGTTGTAGCATCCCTTCTTAAGTGAGCTTCTTTAAATACAATGACAAGGACATACCCAGATTTGAGTGCCTGCAGCCTTGAACTACATGCGCCTTAGCAGTCTTAGTAGAATTGCCAACATTACCACTTGCGAAAGTGGGGTTATTGTTCAATCTCTTGTAACCTTTATTCTGATACCTAGCTTTAAGGTCAATAGCAATGCCTTTCAGCTGTTCCCAGTTAGTAATGCCTTTCGCAGTAAGCCTGTTGTTCATATAACTATTGGTGTTTCTAATAAACACCTTAATCTGGTCGATATCTTCTGGCTTATTCCTCATCATTAAGATCTTTTCCCTTTGCCTCTATAGGTAGCTAGAAAAACTTTCATTGGGCTTCTGCTTAATTAGTTCGAGATCTTTCAAGGTGATCTTAACACTAGCATTATTCATATATTACTTGTTGAGTGCCCTTACCAACTTATTCTAGTCCTTTTTGACCTTTCTTTTTAGATAATGATACTAGTTAAGAGCTTTGCCTATAAGAGACATCCTAAACAGGCTCATAATTTGCTCTTCTATCAGATGAGTGGCTCTCATGGCTACTGCATTCTGTTTCATATGAGTACAAGGAGCAGAAGTCACATTAAACATACTCAGATCAGGCATCTTAAACTTATGAGGTATTGAGAAATCGGGCCTTAAACTGATGTCATCTAGGTCAATATCTCTACTCCCAGTTATCAATCAGGATATGGCCTCCATATTTTTGTTCAACTTCTTTAATTAGTCATTTTTGGGTGCCTTAATAGGGGGTACCCTATTGTAGGTCTTTACCACCTGTGTTATTTCATAATCAGATGACTGGTTATTCTTAGGCTCTCTAGCTATTTCCTTCCCCTTATTAGTACTAGAGGTTTGTCCTATCTCTTGCTAATTCTATATGTGAGACAGAGCATTAGTAACCAATGCCATCATTCTTCTTTCCATCTCAGCCATTACCTCCACAAACATAGCTTTGGTCATGTACTCCTTAGAAGACTTGGTTACTTGCTTAGGTTGTATAGGTACTTCTATGCTAACTCTGTTAAGGCACTTGCCTACTCTCTTTCGCTGAGCAGTGAGTGAAGGATCAATGGTGGCTAAACAAGATAAAAGGATTAGACATGATGCATGTACAGTATAAAATGTAAGATGTGAATGATGCATGATATGTAACGTATGTTTGTGATGCAGCAAAAGACAAACACATACATTTGTCCTTCCAACCTTATTTCACCCACACATATAGCTTTAGTCATTCTTCCTATGTGGGCTTATCTAAGCATCATCAGGGGATGCATAGGTTTGAACATGGGCTTAGTTAAGCCTAATAACCTTATGTATTTAAAGTGCAAGTGAGAAAGGTGGCTTTAAGACATTTATATCATATTTGATATGAAATTAGGGTGGGCCCATACCAGACAAAAAGTCACAATGGACTTGCCTTAACTTCAAATAAGCCTAAATGTAATAGGTATATATAGCAATCAAAATGCAATCACAAACACTTATGGTCATACAACCTAAGAGAAGTTGCTAAGCTTGACTACATGGTCTAGTGGTTTGGTCAAAAGGCTTATTGTTTCCCACAAACTGAGGTCCCTCTTAACGGGTCTTTCCAATTAAGGATAATAACAACTGATTAGTTCACCTTTTCATATACCAAAAGGTACAAGGCTTATGAGTGATGGATATAATAGCACTTCTCCATTATTGAGTGAAAAATAGAGTTATGGTTCACAACACCATCTATGGAAATAAGGACACAATTTTTAAGAAGTCTAATGTATGAGACTGATAAAGATTAGAATATTTAGATGACATATTATTTGGGCACTTTCATATTAAAATTTCTCAATTCCCAGAGGGGTCACCATTGTAGAGATTATGATATTTTTACTAAGAACAAGAATGCTTAGTGGAGTCGCCACCTGGCCTCTACACAAGGACCTCTAATCTTCTGTACCAAAAAGGTTCAAAATTTTTGATCTTTTTCATGCCCTTATAATATGTTGTCCATGTATATTATAATATTTAACAGTCCCTTATCAATTAAGCATGAATCATTCTTAATTAAATCATATCACTTTTTCATACAAAGGAAGTAAATTGCAATATTTACAGAAATATAACTTGCATATCTATACATCTAGAAAATGGGTCATTTATTAGTTGTTAATTAACCTCACAACTACCTATAATTCCATTGGAATTGGTAGTAATTGCTCAACTTCCATCTCTAGGAGATTGGCCTTTATTAAAATATATTTTGTTATTGTGACTTTTGATTAAGAAAAATACAAATCCATTTTGTTTAGGAAAACACCATTTAATTAGATAGAAATCCTTTTTATATGAAATTAAGGTTCGACATGTGAAATAAGTTGTTTACTAGCTATTACAACCCCAAAAAAATCCAAAATACATAATAAGTACATTACAAAAAAGAACATATTATAGCACTAATGTAATCCCACTTTTACATCGCTTGGTCCGTGTGGACGTTCTAGAGGTCTAATCTTAGTCTATGCGGACCATCTATAGAGATAAGTCATGTCCATCCCAATTTTCAATCCAGCAAGCAAATCTAGTTAATAACTCACATGACAATGAAGTCAAGCAAAGTTAAATCAAGGTTATATAAACATTAATGTGTAACAAACAAAATATGAAGATATTTGAGACATATGAATCAAGAACAATTGATTGTAGAAATAAAGCATACTCTAAAGAGCCATCATATAATTCATCATATATAGGTCTGTACGGACTATAACCCTCATGGCAGGGTGTTCGTGTGAACTACCTATCAATCCCTTATACATATATACATGCCTTCACATATAACATCAACATATAAGCAGAATGATTTACATTTACCAATTAACATATAATAATGTACTTAAAATAAAGAATCTTGCTCACTTGATATAAGTTCATGCAAACTAATTTTCATGTTCACATAAGGGAAATATGGCCATGCGGACTTCCTTATCATACTTGTGCCTAAAAGAACTAAGTCTGTACAGACCTAACTGTACATATAACTAGATTCATGTGGTGATTATTAACATAATACGACATACTTAACATTGGCTATAAGAATCAATTCTACATCATACATGTTGTTATAATGGACTACTCATCATGAATGGAAATAGGGATAACAAAGTATCTCCTCACTTATGTATCAATTTTAGAGATACTAGGCCATAAGGCATAAAAAAAATACAATAGACCTCAGATATTATCAAAACAAGAAGTCTCTTCAAATAATAGCATAAAGATATTAAGATTCAAGTGAAGATGGTTCGAATTGCCTTTGGATCAAGTTCTTACAATTTTTTAGATGCTTTCTACTTTTTGAGTATGGTTAGTCAGATTGTAATTTTTAGCCTCACTCTCTCTATTGATTTAGAGAAGTATATATACTTAGTCTTTTAGGTTTTCCTATTTTTGTTTAGAAAAAAGTCCTAATCCTAATGGGATTCTAGCTCCTAGACTGAATAGGCAGAATTCTTCCTCCAGAATGCTTTTTCCATTGATAGGTCCATGTGGACTTATCTATACTAGTTTGTGTAAACTAAGCTTTTGGTATGCTGATCTATGGGCTTTATGGACTGGATTTTGGCCTTGTTTAAATAGTTAGCCCGTGTAGACATGGTTTAGTAGGTCTATGCAGACCTATCTCTTAATGGCTCTGTGCTATGCTTGAGAGTTTATCTCTAGCTACCATTATAATTTAAAGGTGTGGCGTTTACAATAATTGCAAATGGCACTAAGAAATGGGATGAAAAGGACTTAATTTTGACCTAAAGATGGCTACGCAAAAATGGAAAATGGCCTTTAACTGTCCCGTAAAATTAATTTACGGACCTATACCTGAAATGAATATTTAACATGGATATTATTGGAATAAGATAATGGCATAGACTAGCCTTAGTATTAACTTAATTATACCTATGAGAATGATTTAAAATACCTCAAAAAAAATTCACCCATCATTGTCTGATATGACCAAAAATGACATGTAACTGTCTAGGTTAAAATGTGACTGTCAAATAAAATTCATAAATATCTATTTTTCCTTACTAAATATTATAATATGATAATTAGTATATAAATGAATATAAAATAGGGTCATATGGCCATTAGCTAGACACCAACTAGATGGGTTGAACGGTCAACTTAGGGATTAGCAGCTACTAGATGAATTCTATGAATTTTTGGATATTAGGAGGCTTATAGATTGATCCTTGATATCCTTTGAAAGTATATGATATGGGTGATTATTTGGATATTAGGAGGTCTATGGACTAATCCCTGCTATCCACTAAAGTTTGCTATGATTTTTGGATAATAGGAGGTCTGTAGACTGATCCCTACTATCCATAATATGATTTGACAGCTGAGTTGTTTGGGATATCGAGAGGTCTATAAACTGATTCCTGCTATCTCTTATCTAGTATTAGGAGGTTCAAGTGAGTCGATCCCTGCTATCAGACCAAGCTAATGTAGCGGTTGGGGTCCAAATGTGGGCCACTACACAACTTTTAATTCTTTTTTAGTGTAGTGTCTTAGGTGTAATTTACCTAGTTGGGCCTAATAAATTAAATGGAATTAATATCTAGACTTTGATTAATAGTAGATTGTTGCATGATTAATTTAATTAAATTTTTTCACGATAGCATTTTGGTAATTATTGTGTAAAAAAGGCATATCACCTAAATGGTAGGAATGACCTAGTATATCATCCACACACTATATTTTGACTGTTATAATATCTTTGCATGTAAACCATTGCATATAACATGTTTTAAATGTTTTAAGCTCACCACTGAGTTTCATACTTAGCGTACTAATGTTTTGGTGTACAGGTTTCAAAGATAAGTTGTTCGGCCTCAAAGATTGTGCTTTGTAGCATTGTAGTTCCTAAAGGGTACATAGAGTATTTTCCCTTTTGTCCTGTTAGATAGCACTCATGTAAAATAGTATAGGTATAGGTTTAACAAGCTTAGAAGCTACTATGTCTGTATATATAAAGAATGGATGTGATGTATATGAACAGGTGCTTTATCTATTTGGCTTGTTTAATGTTTTCAATAACTATGGGCCTGAGGCCCTGTGTGTGTGTTTTAATGTGTGATTGATATGTGATATTGTTGACTGGGGGACCAAAAGGGTCTAACTAGAGGTTGAGTGGTATTGTTGTTATTAAAAGTGTTTTTATAGGTGAAAAATTTTTGGTATATCACCCAAGTAGTCATTGTGCTGCCAATTTTCTATAACATGAAAAGTGTCTATAACATAGGAAGTGTCTATAAATGGGTTTTCTAAGTCTATCAGACCATATATGAACATGTGTAAGGATTAGACTAAAAATCTAAGCAATACCTAATAAAGTTCCAAAATAGTACATAAGTGTTAAAGAGTTTACCCCTAGAGCAATTTTAAGAAGGGTGACTTAGCGGACAGTGCATCGCCTATCAGGTTTCTTTAAGAATTTAGTAGAAGGTGTCACATTGAGTGGTATCAGAGTATAGGTTATATGTTCATAAGTGTCTTACATGAGTGCTAATATCTATGGTTGTTTTCTCTAAACTACTACACTTCTACGAGGCTAATAAGTTTTGTTTCTTTTTGTAATCAAGCATGATGAGTGATTAGGTACCCAAAGATCGGGGAGAGGAAGTGGCTAGTTATTCTCCTACAACTATGTAAGGGGGACCTGGCAATACAACTATAATAAAACCTAGTGATGCTGTATAATAGCCATAGCCATAAGCATAGCCATAGATACATCAGATAGTGGATCTATTCAAACATACTTCTATTGCTGCTGCTTCACCTCTTTTATCAGCTCTAGTACCTCTACCACCATCAGCTCCTATATATAAGACACCATTAGTGAGGATTAAAATGATAGGAGTTGTGTATTTTTTAGGTATAAAGGAGGATGATGCAGCACAAGTATAGCATTGGTTGGAAAGAACTTTTAGGATTTTCGAATAGTTAGAGTGTTCAGAGTAAGTAGTTTAAAGTGTATAACTTCCCTCCTATAGGAAAAAGCATACCATTGGTGGGATACTATTAAGAAAAGGAAGGTAGTGATAAATCTCACCTTGGAGTTCTTCTTAATAGAGTTAGTTCAGGAAAAGGTATATTCTAGATTCCTATAAGGAAAAGAATAGATAGGAGTTCCTAGACTTGAGATAGGGTTAGAGGATAGTGTCAATATATAAGAAGGATTTTACTAAGCTAATCAGATATGCTGAGGAGTTTATTCCTAATGAAGAAGAGAAATGTAAAAGATTTCTAAAAAGGTTAATTATAGAGTTGAGGATGTAGATCACAAACCTGAGGGTGACAAATTTTACAATGTTAGTGGCATTTACATATGACATGGAAGAGACAGTATAAGAGAAGAGAGACTTCTTCAAGAGGAAGAGACAATTCACTATTAGGTAACTTTAGGTGGTAGTATGAGAAAAAGAGAAGCACCATCTCAATCTTAATCAGTGCACTAGGCACAGAGGTAGACATAGTCTTAGAGACTAGTGTAGGCTTCTACAATTAGATCTCGACCATCTCTACGAGCTACTAGTGCTCTAGAGCTAGCAGGTAATAGGAATAGACCCCTGACATGCAATAAATGTAACAAGAGACACTAGGGGCAGTGCTGGTTGAGTAGAAAAGGATAATATTTTACTTATGGTGCCCGAGCTCATTATTAGAGAGAGTGTCCTCAGAGATAGCCAGAGGGTGCCCATACTTAGGCATCTATTATAGTATCTTAGGGTAAAGGATATAGATAGGGCAAAGGGAATCAGCCTAGTGCTAGTCAGGAGATAGGATTAGAAGCCCGTGCACTAGGAAGGCAATATGCTATTAGGGCCAGAAAAGGGGTAGTAGGCACAGATGTCATTACTAGTACATTTTACTTATTTGATGTTCTAGTTTTGGCATTGTTAGACT
>CANXYI012027598.1:0-11773 GCA_948208565.1 Hura crepitans
GGTAAGCATGATTAGCTTAACTACCTTAGCATAAAAAGCAAGTAACATGTATATCATAAAATGACCTATAATGTAGTTAAGAAATGACATGTAAAATGATACTAAACTTGGCTTGAAATAATGTATGAGAATGGGTTTTAATGTGCCTTTAAGGGGGCTATAACTTGAAGACTTAATAATGTACCTAAACTTATGCCTTTACGAGCTATTGTTTGTGATCATATGTAATGGCATTTAAGCCTATGCTTTGGCCTTGTAAATGGCCTAGCATTTGCTGGTTTAGGGCCCATGATATGGATATACCTAATGGCTAAAACTTCACTGAAAAATAAGGTGAAACGGACCTAAAATGCTTAGTAAAAACTTAGCCGCAATGACCTATAACTGTCCCAGATAAACATTACCTGAACCAATAAATCCTGTGGATAGTAAATGGCCTAGATTTGTGATATACTAATGGAATTAAAGCTAGTATAATATATGGTAATTATTGGCAATTATCCTTGAACATATTTTTCTAATATTTACCCAGTACAGCCTGTTTATGGCTATACCAGACTGAGCTAATTTCCAACTGTGCTATAAAAATTGTAACTATCTATTTTTAAGATTATAATATTATAAAAGGTTAATCAGTAAGGAAATGGACACTGATTGAGGTTAAATGGCCTACTAGTTAAACACCCACTAGATGGGTTAACCGGTCAACTTAGGGATCTTTAGCAGCTGCTACACTGTCTACTTTTTAAACAGGGCTAGTATAGTGGCTTAAGTCCCTATTGGGGCCACTGTACTAGTTTGTTGGATAGACAACTTTCTATCCTTGCCACGTGATTCTAGATTTGATATTGTTGGTGCAGTAGTGTAGGTCCTTATGGGCTAGTGCACTAGTCTATTGGGCAGACATAACCACTTTATCACTGATCATTTATATGATGCTGGTGTAGCGGCATAGGTCCTTGAGGGCCACTGCACTAGTTTGTTAGATAGGCCAATCTGTTGGGTAGACAACTCCTTGTTAATTACACCTTGGGTGCCAAAATTCAATTGAGCCAGTGTAGCGGCACAGGTCCAGAATAGGGACCACTGCACTAGTTTATTTTTCCCTTTAGATACAATGTCTGTTAGGGTTGTCTTCTGAGTTAGGCTAGTTAAATAAATTAAATAAAATTAATAAATTGCATATGACTATGAAATATAAATAGGGGCATTTTAGTAATTTTCCACTAATAGTGAATAAAGGCTTGTAATAACTAATTGGATAATTATAGACAGAAACATCCTAGGGGTAAAATGGTAATTTTGCTTATTAGTGTTATAAGTTGAATTGAGATGTCAACCAAATAACAATAAAGGTTTATACGCATGAAAAGTATATTAGACATGTTTTTAATGATTGAATTCACCACTGAGTATTTTTATACTCAGCGTACTTGTTCTAGTGCACAGGTACTAAGATCAAGGGCATCACCTCATAAAGTGTGTAGTGGAGTTTATAGGTCATTCTTGAGCAGACTAATCATGTATAGATATATAGTTTTTGCACTCTATGTACTTAGGTGGGGAAAATGGTTGTCATGTATATAAGGGACACAGAGTAGTATTTATTATAATAAACTATGCTGTAATAATCATGTAATGGTTTCTCTTATGCATATGTGATCTATGTTGACGTTTGTGAGCTTGAGGCTCTTTATGTTATTATTATGGCTTGAGGCCTATGATTGTTGTGTGATAGATGATTTTGATAGGATGATATCTAGGGGATCGAAAGGGTCTAGGAGATGTGATGTATGATATAGAAGTGTTTATAGGTAGAAAAGAGAATTTTAAGATAATGGCCTAGGTAGCCATTATGCTGTCGATTTTTTAGGAAATATAGGATTGTTTTGAATTCCTTCTATAATCACCATAACATGATAATATGAACTTAAATGGACTATAGGAATTGATCGGACTGAATTCGAAGTCAGAGAAAATTGTTTAGTGCAATATAAGTAAAAGTTAAATGAATGATTGTGGGAGAAGTGAGATGAGTGACCTGGCAGGAAGTGCATCATTTATTAGGTTTCTTTGAGAATCTAGTAGGGGGTGTCATGCCAGTATTGATATAGGATGTAGCAATCTAGAAGGAACTTGATGCTTAGCTTTCACTTGATGGCATGTCAAACACTTTGTAATATACTCTGGCACATCTCTTTTCATACTAGGCCACCAATATTGAGATTTAAGATCTAAATACATTTTCATGCTCCTAAGATACAAGCAATAAAGAGCCTCATATGCCTCCTTGAGTATCTGTAACCTTAGGTTATCTGTACTAGGTACACATAACATGTTCTGATAATACAGATACCTATCCTTTATAAACTCAAACCCTGTAGCCTTTCCCTCTTTAGCCTTGTTTGCCATTTGAACCAGCTGTTTATCTTTCATCTGACTTTCCTTGATCTACTGTCTAAAATCTAGCTTCATATATAACTCAGCTAACATATCATCTTTTGAAGTGTACTGCAAACTAACATTCATAGCTTTCAAAGACATCATAAATTTCCTACTCAAAGCATATGCCACCATATTAGCTTTCCCTGGGTGGTAATCAATCAGGCAGTCATAGTCCTTGATTATCTCTAACCATCTTCTCTATCTCAATTTCAGTTCTTTCTGAGTAAGGAGGTATTTCATACTCTTATAATCTATATATATGTAGCATTTCTCTCTATACAGATAGTGCCTCTATATTTTCAAAGCAACATAATAGCAACTACCTCCAAGTCATGAGTAGGATCATTTCTTTCATGTGGCTTTAATTGTCTTAAAGCATAAGCTACTACCTTCCCATCCTACATCAATACATACCTCAAGACATTCAGTGAAGCATCACTATACACTATAAAGTCCCTACCTTGTTCAGGTTGAATCAGGATAAAAGCTTCTGTCAGCATCTTCTTCAGTTGCTCAAAACTAACTTGACACTTATCATCCCACTCAAATTTCACATTCTTTCTAATCAGTCTGGTTAAAGAAGTGGCAATGATGGAGAACCCTTTTACAAATCTCCTGTAGTACCTAGCTAAACACAAAAGCTTCTCACCTTAGTTACATTCCCAGGTGGTTCCTATTCTAGCATTGCTTTTACTTTACTAGGATTAACTCTAATTCCCTTTGATGAAACTATATAGCCCAGAAAAGCGACTTCACTCAGCCAAAACTCACACTTATTAGGCTTGGAATACAACTGTCTCTCTCTTAGGGTCTGTAACACAACCTTAAGATGCTATTCATGCTATTCCTGGCTTCTAGAGTACACTAGGATACCATCTATGAATTGATCTAAATAAGGCTAAAAAAACTCTATTCATGAAATCCATGAAAGCTGTTGGGGTATTGGTAAGCCAAATGGCATCACCAAGAACTCATAATGCCCATATTGGGTTCTGAAGGAAATTTTAGGAATATCAGCCTTCTTAATCCTTAGCTGATGGTAACTAGATCTCATATCAATCTTAGAAAATACACCGACCCCTCTCAACTAATCATAAAGGTCATCTATCCTGGGCAAGGAATACTTATTCTTTATAGTCATTCTGTTTAACTACCTATAATCAATATATAACCTTAGCAACCATTCTTTCTTCTTTACAAATAGCATAGGTGCTCCCCAAGGAGATATATTAGGTTGGATAAAACCCTTATCTAATAGCTCTTACAGCTATACCTTTAGTTCTTTTAACTCAATAGGTGTCATTCTATAAAGAGCAATAGATATTGGAGTTGTGCTAGGATATACCTCAATTTCAAAATCTAGTTCCCTTTAAGGTGGTAACCCTAATAGCTCATCAAGGAATACAATAGGAAACTTAGAAATAATTGGAATATGTGTCAGATTAGAGTTAAAAGTATTCAAGTCAATAACATAAGCTAAATATGCCTCATAACCCTTCGAAAGAAGTTTATGTGCTTTAACAGTAGAGGTAAGATTATTCAAAAGACTTCTCTCACTATCCACTATGACTGTCTACTCCTCTGTAGCCTGAAGGGTCAACTTCTTATGTTTACAATCAATTATGGCTTAATGCTTAGTTAGCCAATCCATCCCTAAAATCACATCCAACTTATTGAAAGGCAAATCAATCAAATCAGTAGAAAATCTATACCCCTGAATCACTAAAGGGCATTGCCTATACACCTTATTCACAACCACATACTGCCCTATATGATTACTAACCCTAATGTCTACATTAACATGCTCAGGCTCTAACTACCTATTCCATGCTTGTGTAGAACATACATAGGAATGTGTAGAACTAGGGTTTATCAAACCCAAAATTGGAACATCTAATAAATAAAAAGTACTAGTTATGACATCTAGTGCTGTAGCCTTTTCTTTGGCTCTGACAACATACTACGTGGCTAGAGCATGAGCCTCTATCCTAGTGCCTTGGCTAGCACTAGGCTGCTCTCCTCTAGCTTGCCTCTAACCTTTTCCCTAAGGTGCTACATTAGATGCCTGGGTCTGAGCACCCTCTACTTGCCTCTGAGGACACTCTTTTTTGTAGTGATCTCTATCACCACGCTGAAAACATTCCCCTCATTTGCCTACTCTGCACTGCCCCTAGTGCCTTTTCTGACAAGTGGCACACATAGAGGGTTTATTCCTATTACCCCCAGTATTAGGAGTATTATTAGTCTCAGGAGGCAATCAAGGTTTACCAGTATAATCTTGTCCTAACCTCTAGGTCTGTACCTGTCTTGGCCCTTGATACCCCATTTGATACTTAGACCTAGGCTAAGACTGTGCCTGTCACTGACCCTCTCTCCTCTTCTTACCATCTCCCAACACTGCACTAGACTATCCCACAGTAAATTGCCTCTTTCTTTGGAAGAAGTCCTTATTTTATTGTACCATTTCTTTCATGTCGTATGCAGTTGACACTAATACTATAAAATCCCTCTCTCTAGGATTGGCTATCTACATCCTCAAATCTATATTCAGTGTTGCCAAGAATCTCTTGCATTTCTCCTCCTTATTAGGGATAAATTCCTTAGCATACTTCAAGAGTCTTATAAAATCTTTTTCATACTCTAATCCTATTTTCCTTCCCTGCTTCAGATCTAGGAATTCTTGTCTCTTTTTATATTTATAAGAGTTAGGTATATATCTCTTTCTAAACTCCATAAGCAAAAATTCCCAAGTTAACTTTTCTGGTGTTTTCCTTCTCTTAATAATATTCCACCAATTATAGGCTTTTTCCTATAGAAGATAAGTGGCACACTGCAGATTCTCTATCTCAGTACAATTTAACTGCTCAAAAACCTTAAATATCCTGTCGAGCCAGTATTCAGTTCTGGCAGTATCATCCTCCCTTATCCCTAAGAAGTCAATAGCTTTGATCTTTCTCAACCTCTCTAAAAGAGTCTTTTGTGGAGGAATTGTTGGTGGAGGTGGTATTAAAGTTGGAGGAGGTAGAGGTGGGGCAGCAGTAGTAGATGTATGTCTAAGAAAATTTACTATCTATTGCAGCAAAGTAGGTGATACTTTTGCCTCCTATTGACTAGGCACTTAAGGCTATGGCTATTGTATAGCATCACTGGGTTCAGGCATAGACGTAATGCCTGTAACGACTTGAAAATTCAACTCTCGTGAATAGTACTTCACAAGATGAATAGTGCTTCTCGAGACCCGAGTTGCACTAATTGTATCGATGGAAAGTATTAACTACAAGAAGATTTTGGGCAAAGTTTGAAGCTAATCAAAAGTCGTTCGGATGGTTAAAAATGCTAATAAAAATTTTGTGGCAGCGTCTTGTGAATAGTGCCACATGCAAAGTTAAATCATAAAATAAATAAAAAGTTGCTCAAAATAATCCAAAAATATTAAAACTTGATACTCAAATATTTTGAATAGTCCAATGGGTTTAGGATCGAAATTTTTTAAGTTCGGGAATTATTTTTACCTAATTTTTAGGATAGAAAATATGTTAATTTTTTGGGTTATTGTCGAAATTTGGACATGATATTTTAAGAGGATTTAGGGCTTGGATTTATGGAATTTTAGGGACAGGAATAGAGGAAAACCAAGTTCTCTAACGATTATAATAATTTTTTGAAGCAAAGAAAAATTAATTTTGTGGAAAGTATAAATAGGGAGAATTATCATCCTCCCCACATACACCACACAAATCCTCTTTTCCACTCTATTTTTGCCACCCCTCTCCCACTCACTTTCTTTACTAATTTCTCTCTCCCTGAAAGGACCCATATCTCAAGGTTACACCCAAAATGACAAGCATTCCGAGACGAGTCCTTGGACACTAAAATCATCTAGAACGACAGAGTATTTTAGGAGAAAAATTGAGAAGAAAACTAAGGTGGATAGTAACTTTCTCTCTCTCGAGTTTCTTTTTTCGTAAATTTTATTTTTCACGGGTTCTTAAGATGTTGTAGAGTATGTATCTAGGCTTGAAATATTTTTTTGACTTCTAGATTATTTTATATTATTTATTAAAGTTTGTACCCCTTTTGTATTTATAGGCAAAATGGCAACTCGAGCCTCCCAAGGCAAGAAAAAGGCATGAGCTAATTTTTGGGGGTTTCGTACGACCTTAATTGGTATGTAATCACTTTAATTTGAGTGAAATGGCATGAATATTAATTATGGTGTATGGGCATAAATGTGGAAATAAATGTATTATGATGATGATCTATGGATGGTTATTGAGTGTAATTATTATGCATTTGATGAGAATTATGCTTTATAAGTGTTGTAATATGTGTGATTGAATTGGTGTTGAAGGTTTCTTAGTTTGGGTTTGAAAATAGATGGATTCTCTGCAAAAATTACTAGAAATTTGCATGTTTGCTGCTAAAAATGAGGCCTCATAGCCGTCACCTTTTAGCAAGTCATGCCTGTGACCCCTTCAGGCCAAAATACAAGTTTTTGGAGTTTTAAGGGGGTCATGGCCATGACCCATAAAGGGTCACAACCATGACTCATTTTGACAACTATTGACCATATAATGTTTTCTTAATAACTTTTTCAATTCTTAATGAAATTTCGAGCTGTTTAACCCAATTTTTGTCATGATATTGAGAGTATTTTGACCATCATTTGGGCATATTTTTTTTAGTTTATTAAGACTTGAAATATAATTTTATATTCTTAAACATTTAGGTCTAAAGCTCTATGATGTTAATAGAACTCATGTTGCACCTTATGTATCATGTGCATGTGAATGAACCTTGATCTTAAGTCTAATATTTTTTAGTATCTTATGATGTCTTCACATAACTATAAAGATTGTTATAGCTATAATTGATCATATGTTGTCATTATCTATTTTTGAGCCTAAGTTAGCCATGCAATGTATAATGTAACATATATGCTATAGGCATATGATATAGGATATGCTAATGTGCAAAATGGCCAATGAGATAAATGAATGTCACAAGATGGTGTGAAATGTATAATTGGTATAAATGACACAATATAATGAGTTTAATGATGCCTATATAGTTAGGTAACCTAGTTTGGATAGGTTGACTGGTCAACTAGGACTATAGCAGTTGCTAGCATACCTTTAGGTATAAGACCTACGGGTTATTGATTTACATGCTGATAGGCATAAAAGCCTTTAGGCCTAAGATTATGTGCTATGTGCATGAGAGCCTTCAGGCCTAGGTTACATACCTACTTAATACGAGAGCCTTCGGGTCTAAGTTTACTTACCTACTTGGTATGAGAGCTTTTAAGCCTAAGTTACATATCTTTAGATGTAGAGAGCCTTCAGGCCTAAGTTACGTATCTTCAGATGTGGAGAGCCTTTAGGCCTAAGTTATGCATCTTTGGATGTGAAAAGCCTTTAAACCTAAGTAATTCTCTTATCCAGTATTGGTTAGTTGTCTTATAGATATGGGCATTAATATGTGACCTATGGACATAATGTGATCAAATGATTCAAAATTTGTCTTGAGATAAAATGTGTTTATTATCACTTGTATGACTATTTGTGGTGATTATATGTGTATACATCTCTAATACTAATATGGATAGTTATAAGGTGCATAATGCCACTTATGATCAAAAATAGGTATGCCAATATTCTTTGTCATGTATGAGTTTGGTAAGACATTCTTACGAGCTGTTGTGTTGTGGTACAAATTTTTTTTACCGTGCCTTATGGTCTACAAATGACTATTATGGAAAAATTGTGATTTTGGCATAATTGATGTTTAAAGCTTATGACCTTATGTATGTGATGCATTATGTCAATAATATGGTGGTTATTTGATGTTTATATAAAGCCTTGATAATTGTGTCATAAAATGCATGGTTTATGCTTGCAATATACATGTTAGCATATAAGACACCATATATGCATAGATATGATTCTAAGATTTGAAAATTATTTGTGTCGTATATAAATAATGGAAAATGCATATTGTGATTTTAAAACTTGAAATGGTTTATGAACATATATGACATGCTATAAATTGTCATCTTACAAGTTAAAGTCATTACACAATTAAGCGAAAGCTTAATGTATTGCTTATTTACGATATGTAGGTAACAGGGCAGTAGATTAAAGTGAAAGCTTTCAAAATCAGAAGACACGAGGATAACCCCTATATGGGTATTTTTGTATTCTTTTGGTAATAGTAATGATGATGTAAATGTAATGTCTATATAGTCAGTGTGCTATTATGATCCCGAAGGAATTGGGTCTAATCTATGTTTTATAGTGGGATTTTGTACTAAATATTTTAATTATGGATTTCACTTTCCATTTCTCACATACTATGTGATGATTAATGAGTTTGCATGTGAGAATGTTGATTGTGAGAGCCTGAGGCTCATTGTGATTATGGTGTGTTTTGGAGGGTCAAGAGGACCCATGTGAGTTAGAGATGTATGGTTTGAGTGTATAAAAGTGTTTTTAAATAGGTAAAAATTTGGAAAAGTGTCCCAATACAACCATTATGCTACTGGATTTCTAACACGATGACCTCAATGCTTACCTCGATTTACATGCCAAAAAGGTTTTTAATGTTTTATTACATTTCCAAGTCAAGAAATGATTTCTTATATAAAACTTTTAAATTTTAAGTGATTTTGGATAACAAAACTAGATATCATTTTACATGCACACATCCCCCGTTTGGGTCTAGTGCACGGATCATGAGGAAGGCACCACACTTAGTGGTATCAAAGATCCAATTCTTTTGGACCCATGGGTTACACAAGAGCACATTAGGAATCGTAATACATTTACATCAAATACTATTAATTTAGGTATGAGACATGAGTAGTAGTGCTATGCCTATAAAGGAAAAAGGTATGGAAAGTCATGCTCCTTTAGCTTTAGGATAAAGGGATGCATAACTCGAGTATGTGACCCCTAGTAATGTTGGAAATATTGTTCCTAGATAGTAAGGTCCACCTGTGTGGTTGCAAACGATGCTAGAGTCTGTCAGGCAAGTGACAACAACTATTGCGACTGCTGTGACAATTGCTACTACTGTAGCTAATGCATAAGTTTTTCCACCTTTAAGGCCACAAGAACAACTAGTATTTCAGAGAATGTATATAAAGAGACTGGTTAAGAATAGGGCTGAGTTCTTCAAAGGAGAAGAGTCAAATGAGTCCAGTAGAGTTGAGTACTAATTGGACTAGATAGTTTGCATTATGAGTAGTTGAGATGCCTATAAGATGAGTATGTTGCATGTGCCACTTTAATGCTATCAGAAGAAGTATTAAAATGGTGGGAAGCTATCACTGAGCATAGGGTAGCTGCAGACATCACTTAGAATTTCTTTTTAAAGGAATTCAAGGAAAAGTATGTCACTGAGCATTACCTAGACTAGAATTACCAAGAGTTCATAGATCTTAGATAGAAGCATAGAATGATCTTTGAATATGAGAAAGAGTTTGCTCGTCTGAGCTGATATGTAAAGGTAGTAGTTGCCATAGAAGAGGACCACTATAAGAAGTTTGAGAAGGGGTTAAACTTAGAGGTTATGCAACAGATTGCTTTTATGAAGATCTGAGATTTTACAGCTTTGGTAGTAGCTTGTCACACCATAGAGATGGTAAATGAGATAAAGTACAAGTGAGACATCTTTAAGAAGAGATCACATAGGCATGGGCAAGGTAGTTTTAGGTATGCATCTAAGAAGAGACACAAGAGTGGTTAGTCTAAGCATTATCAAGGCAAGTAGTAAGATTGATCATAGATATTAAGACATGGTTCTTGATCATAGACCAGAGCATAGACATAGACTTCGGGTGCTCCTAGATCCACTATAGGCAGTGCCATCACATTGCATCTGAGACTTGTGACCAAAGACATCCGGGAGTATATTGGAGGCTTATATCAGGATCTTATTAGGGTTGTGGCTCTAAAGATCATTTTTAGAAGGATTTCCTGATGAGGCCTTATGTTTCTTTAGAGCAGCAAGATAGGAGAGATATAGGAAGTAGAGCTTGGGCTAGTCTAAAAGACAAGACAGAAAGCAAAGCTCTAGCGAGGCAGTACGCCATACAAGCCAGATAAAAGGTAAAAGCCATCGATTTTATTGCAAGTACATTTCATATCTTTGATTTACTTGCTTTAGCGCTGATAGACCCAGGGTCCACACATTCTTATATTTGCACTACACGGATTTTAGATTGGGGGTTAGTGTTAGATGACCTTGGCTTTAACATGATGGTTAGCAATCTAATAGGGCAACATATTATAATGAGCAAAGTATATAATGACTATCCATTGTCAGTACAAGGATAAGTTTCTCTATGGATCTCATTGAATTATTGTTTAATGAGTTTGTTCTTATATTAGGCATAGACCGGTTGTCCAAGTATCATGCCATGAAGGATTGCAAGAAGAAGAGGATCACATTACAATCTAGTGACGGGTCAAAAGTGATAGTGTTAGGTGAAAGATTAGATTGTATGGCTAATGTAGTATCAGCCATAGCGGCTAGAAGGATGATACAGAAAGGTTGTGAAGCTTATCTTGCTTATCTGGTTGACACCACAAAGGAATCATCAGAAGCAAGTCAGATTCCTATTATAGCTGAGTTTAGGGATGTTTTCCTAGATGAGTTACCTAGTTTACCATTAGAACGGGAGTTAGAGTTTGGCATTGAAGTGATGTCAGGCACAATGCTAATTTCTATAGCTCCATATAGAATGGCTCCTGGAGAATTGAAAGAGCTAAAGATTTAGTTGCAAGCACTTTTGGATAAGGGTTTTATCAGGTCGAGTGTTTCACCATGAGGAGTACTGATTCTGTTTGTCAAAAAGAAGGATGGTTCTTTAAGACTTTACATGGATTATAGACAGTTGAACAAAGTCACCATCAAACACAAGTGTCCTTTACCATGGATCAAGGATCTTTTTTATCAACTTAGAGGGGTAGGTGTCTTCTCTAAGATTGATCTTAGTTCTGGGTATTATCAGTTACGAGTTAAAGAGGTGGACATACATAAAATGACTTTTAGGATTAGATATGGTCACTATGAGTTCTTAGTAATGCCATTTAGGTTAACCAATGCACCAACGACATTCATGGACCTCTTGAACAGGATCTTCAGACCATTTCTAGATCAATTTATGGTGGTCTTCATAGATGACATTCTTGTGTACTCTAAGAATAGAGACGATCATGTAAGGCATTTATGGATAGTTCTTTAAATTTTGAGGGATGAGAAGCTCTATGCTAAGCTTAGCAAGTTCAAGTTTTGGCTAGAGGAAGTAGCATTTTTAAGATAT
>CANXYI012027679.1:0-10139 GCA_948208565.1 Hura crepitans
GTCGTTTCACTTATGAATTCAAATGGGTATAAATTTTAATAAATAATATAAAATAATCTAGAGGTCGAAAAAAATTTTTGAGCCTAGATACATACTTTATAACATCCAAGGAACCCGTGAAAAATAAAATTTGAGAAAAAATAAATCCCGGGAGAAAGAGTATCACTATTTACCTCGGGTTTCCTTTCGACTTTTCTCCCGAAATACTCCACTGTTCCAAATGAAATTAGTGTCCATGGACTCATCTCAAAACACTCATCGTTTCAAGTATAAGATCTATTAGTGGGTCTCTCCAAAGAGAGAGAAATTAAGAGAAGGGAGAGAGAGTGTATGGGTGGAAATTTGGAGATTTTGGAGGGAGGATGTGTTGTATGTGTATGTGAGGATGGATAGAAAATTTGCCCTTTTATAGTTTTCAAAATTAATATTTTTCTTTACTTCGAAAATTTTTTATAATCGATAGAAAAATCAGTTTTCTCTATTTTTATCCCCAAAATTCCCTAAATTCAAGCCCTAAATCCTCTCAAAATCTCATGCCCAAATTCCAACAATAACTCGAAAAATTAATCTATTCTCTGTCCCGAAAATTGGATAAAAATAGTTCTCGAACTTAGAAAATTCTGATTCCAAAACCATTGGACTATTCGGAATATTTGAGTATTAAATTATAATATTTTCAGATTATTTTGAGTAACTTGTAATCTATTTTACAGTTTAGTTTTGCCTACAGCACTATTCACAGGAACTGTTGTAAAATCTTATTTAGCATTTTTAACCACCCGAACGACTTCAAATTGGCTTCAAACTTTACCCAAAATTCTCTTGTAATTAATAATTCTCATTGGTACGCTTAGTGTGACTCAGGTCTCGAGAAGCACTATTCATCTCGGGAAGTACTATTCACGAGAGTCAAATTTTTGGGTCATTACAAATCTCATGTTATAGTGTTGTGGTATGAGGTTGCATTCAAGGTGACTATAGGTAGGTATGTTAATTCCTTTAATCATTTTGTTAAAATGCTCATGGTTGTTGTTTGATAGAATAAATTTAATAATGATTAAAAGTGTTAAAGTGCCTTGACAAGTGTGGGTTAGTTACTGTTTATTCAAAAAAAAAAGTTGAATACGAAATTTTTTAAGATTTAACTTATAGAGTGATGGCTTGTGTTATTATTGTAATTGAATGCAAAAGAAGAATAATGCATATTTTATTTTTTTTCAAGTCATCCAAGTAAAGTTTAGTGTGGAATAATTGATGAATTGCCAAAGAGATTAAATGCTAGAATCTAATTTTGTTGGCATGTATTTTAGAGACCGAGTTTCATAAAAAAAAAAGGTTTTAGATGACATCAATGATAAGATTGAAAAGGAATTGGGAATAATGGGATGATATATAAGTTTTACAGTCAAATTATGAAATTAGGTTAGTTGGTGGTTATTTTTCTTTTTTTTATTAGACTTGATCCATTTCTTGATGGCTATTTTTACCTTAGCCTGATATTACAATCTAATAAAAGACCTTTTAATTCTTTGTTTTGTTTTGTCTTCTCTCATTATAGTAGGGATGTGGTACAAAAGAATAGGCTTATGGTGATCTTACGCTTTAAGTGTGAAGCCATTTCTATACTCTTGTGTACAAGTGTTAACTTTTAGCCATCGAATTTGTAGTTAGAATTTATTTTAAAAATTTCTCTAAAACTTGTTCTAGCTTGAAATGTGTACACTAAAATTATTTAGTATGTACTCATGTCTATCAGTGATGGAAGGAAGTTTTTATGTACGATTGAATGACTTTCGGCTTGCCTAATTGAAAGTGCATTCTTTGTTCTAATTTTTTTAAGTTTGAGTGATTTTGAAGGTGTGGTTTCATTCTGATTTACTCAAGGATAAGTAAAGGTTTAAGTTTTGTGTGGTTGATATAGTGTATGAATTCACTATTTTAGCCTAGTTATTTATGTGTTTTTAGTATATATTTAGGCATTTTTTATTTTTAGTATCATTTAGGAAATAAATCAATTTTCCCTCACTTGTAGTAATTTTGTTGATTTTTAAGTATTTTTGGGAATAATTATAAACATAATGCAAAATAAGGGTAAAAATGAGCAATTAGATTAACTTTGGCCCTATTTCTGAAGCACATGGCCATGAGATGTGTATAAGACACGATCGTGGAAAGAGTGTGAGGAGTTCTATTAAGTGAAGGCTCACAGCTGTGGGACTTTAGACCCTTATGACCGTGAGGTTACCCAAAAATACAATTAAAGGCTAAAATTTTTCCAAAAATAGGGGGAAGTAAGGGTTTTTCGATAAAGAGTTTTTACCTAATTTCAAGAGCTAACTTTGAGAGGAAATGAGGGAGAGAGAGATTGATTTAATTATTTTCTTAATTTGATTCTTTTTTCCATTCTTGCAATTGATCGAGTGAAGAGTTGATCAAGGCAATAATTGAGGAGAAAATTTTCAGTTCAATTTTCTTCCTTAAAAGTTGTATTATGAACTATTTCTCTCTTTTTGATCAGTTTATCATCATGGCTCGTGAGCATATTTTCTTTTGTTAAGAGATTCTTGAATTCATAGATTTTGTTATGGATAAATAATTAATTTAATAGCATAATAATTTAGTTTCAATCCTCTACCATGTGCTTAATGCCTAAATGAATGAGAATTAATTTTATTGCTTAATTGTTGTTAGGATAACCAATTGAGTGTATGATTTTGATTGGATTTTATTCTTGATGATTTGGGTAGATGGATGGCTAGGTTGCTTTGTATATTATCGGAATGATTATATGAATAAGTCTAGGGATTAGAATTATTTTCGAAAGGATAATTCCCATTAACTCAATTTATGTGGAATAATATTTAATTTCCTAGAATAGAGTTAAATTTTATTCTAAATATCAGTTCTTGGAATATAGTGATTGGGTTTAGGTTTACTTTTGTCCAATTGAATTGATATGTGATAATTAGTTAGAATACATAACTGTATAAAAAGGATAGATGACCTAACATTCCTTGATTATCGAATTACTTGAAATTGTGATTGTTGTTTATATGCTTCTTTTAATGTCTATTAGTTTAATTTTATTTGAATTTACATTTTAAAACAATCCATCATAAGTTCTCTCAAATAACATTAACAAAAGTAATTTAGTATAGGATAAATTTTGATCTTTATAAGATAATAAATGGATACTCATGTATGCATTGTATTACTTAATTAATATACTTGGCTACATACCGCATTAGAAAGAAATAGAATACGAGGAAGAATAAGAAGAAAAGAAGAAAGGCCATACACCTAATGAAGAATAAAAAGAGAGAGAAAAGTTTGGATTTTTATATGGGACATTTAGGTCTTATAGAAGACCATTTTATCCTAGGGACTTTCAATCAAAAGGAAACATGGACATGGGTATTTTTGTCACTTAAGAAATAAGTCTAATTATGGTTTCAAATTAGGCCATTAAGACATCAATCCAATGTTAACATCAATCCAATATTTGATAAATTAATAGTAATTATTCTTAAATCATTTTACTACTAAATTTAAATAATAATAATATATCCTTAAAAAATTATGATAGGATAGATTTTTTTGAAAATACACTTAAAATAATCAAATAAATAAATTAGGTTTGATATGTGACCTAAATAAATAAAAATGTAATGGTGAAAATAATAGTAACACATAATGAACTCTAAAACATGTAATAAAATAAGAATGTGTATAAAACAAACACATTCAACATTGAGATTGGGTTTGATTTCAATGTCAAATTAAAAATCTATAACAACAATAATAATGTAAATATTCACATGACATATGTTGGTCCCAAAGCACTCAAGGGGGTGTGGGGGGGTGTGAGTTGAGTGTTTAAAATATTTTGACAAAGAGGCAATTTTGTTTTCTAACCTTTAAAGAAAAACTGTTTTAGAATATTGTGTTCTAACATTGATCTAATAATTTTTAGAACAAAAAATAAACTATTCTGAATTTTTTAGATTTTTGTTAAATTCTATTAGAAAAACAATCAGAAACCTTTAAAACACCAGATCTGTTAAAAAGATTGAGTAAAACCTTTTAGAACAAGTTAAAACTTCATTTGAGGAATAGAATAAGAAAAATCAACTCAAGATTTTTATAGTAGTTTGACTATCCCAAGCCTACATCCACTTCTCAAGAAAACACTGTTGAGTTTCCTTCTAATTGACTCTTTTACCTGGCAAGAGTAAAGCCTAAAAATACAAGCTTAACAGCTACCCTTAATCTTTTGCTAGATCTTTTTCACTTGATCTTAGCTTTTACAAAACACAAGACTTTTAATACAAAGAAAATACCTCACTGAAAAACAAGAATTAAACTTGAGGATGAAGGTGTAATGAATGAAGCACAATCAGTGTAGAGTTTTTAGAACAAAGATTAGAGCAGAACTAAAATGTATTCCAAGACTTTTCCTTTTTGTTCTCGTATATCTCTTATTGAAAGAACTTGAGTTATTTATATAACAAAAAGGTTTTTTACTATTTAAAACAGTATTTGATCGTTTGAGATAGAAAAGCACTTTTCAAAAATTATGTCCGTTATTTTATCTTTTCTGTTTAGAACAATTGTGTAGAATACTCGTTTAGATTAGAGCAGTTTGTTCTAAACGGTCTATTCTAGTACTGTTTTTCAAAAAATAATTTTTTAGAGAGAACCATGATATGATCAGATGAGTGTATAATCCTCAATTTTAATTTTTTTACAAATAAACTCTAAAGATGTAAACTCTTCACATCTTCTTGAATTCCTTATCTTTATAGATCTTACATATTTCTTAGAGTTTCTCCGTATAGAACACCTGAAATACTTTGACAACAAAACAATTTAAGGTTTTTGGATATCATCAAAATTAGGATTGTAGCCATATTGAGCCAACAATATATATAAATGCATTATAGTTGAAACCAAGATCAATTGTAATTTAAAATAAAAAATGAAAAAATAATTAAATTATATATATATATATTCAGAAAAAAAATTGTTAAGTGAGACAAATATGTGAAAAGGTATTCAATAATTCATCACAACATAAATAAAAAAATGTTAAATTTGAGCGTAATAAAGTGTTTAACACTTTTTTTTTTATGTATAATAAAAATCTAATAAATGCAGACCAAATAATTAGTGTTGAATTGTACACTCAAATATAGCAATTCCTAATCTTAATCCTACTGTGGGCTTAATCTCAAAATCCCGGAGATCTCTCACTGAGCCCGCGTGGAACAATTGTTATTGAGCGATAAATTGAATTTATAAATATATGTATATTATATAAATGAATTATTAATTTATTTTACTTTGAAACAATATAAATATTTATATACATTGATCAATTTTTTATCAATCACAAAAAAATAATTAATTAAAAAATTAAATTTACATGAAATCAATAAATTATAAACCATAAATTTATCAGATGGAGAATTTTAAAATTAATAATAAAATATCATCCATTTATTATTATTATTATTATTATTTAAAGAAGAATCTTTTGATTATAAATGCATCATATGCATACCACTCGAATCATAAAATTAATAATAACTTAATAAGTTTGTGCGCACATGCAGTGGGCACCAAAATACAGCCCAATTATAGCGGTTTAAAAAAGGAAAATAAAAAATAAAAAAAGAATTTGGAAATCGATTTCAAAAATAACTTGACCGTTAGAGAACTTTGTCCTCCAGTTTCAAGCTTTCTCGGTCCTAACAGAAAACAGTAAAAGATAGGAAATTCACTTTCCCTTTTCTTTCTCTCCAAACAGAAAAACCGAGAAAGAATTCTTAAGAAATATGGTAAATGAAGAAGCCATACAGAGTCCAATGGTTCAAAGGCAACCAAACCCACCAACTGAAAGTGGCCAAAATATGGGAAGTATGTTCAGTCCCAGATTGAAATCTCTAGCTGCAATGGCTGGTTGGGATGAAGAATCAATCCTTATGGCAAGTCTTATAGTGGAAGACACCCCCGATCGAGATTTTAAGCACAGAAGACGATTTGATTTCAACTTCAAGACTCCACCTTCCAACAGTTCAAGAAGGTATTTGTATACCCGTAGGCGCTAATTGTATTTGGTTGATAAGAAAATATTTTCTTGGAAATCGAATTATACTTAAGCAGTTTTCTTCTATATCAGAAAATGTAGGGCTCAAAAAAAGAGCCCAATTCCGATTTCTGTTCCTGTCATTAGCCTTGAGGAAGAAGAACCTGAAAAACAAGGTTTTTTTTTCAGTTTCTACCCCCTTTTTTTTTGCCATTGAAGTTACCTAGAAATTGGAGGAAATTGACTTTTTGTTTTTCATGATTTTCATAGAGAATGAGAGAGAAAAAATTGTAGTGAAAGAGGAGGCTAAAACAAAAGAAGATGAGTTGAAGAAAGAGAATTCTGGCGTTTCTTGCTCAAATTCAGTTCTTCCTTGCATGGATAAACTAAGAGAAGAGCTTTCATGTGCAGTAAGAGTCGATTGATTTCTTGTGCTGTCGTGTAATTGTCATTTGAATTGATTTAGCCGCACTGGGTATTCATTATTTTGAAGCAAATCAATGTTCTTTCCTACTTGGCAGATTTGTTTGGAGATTTGCTTTGAACCAAGTACCACTTCTTGTGGACACAGGTAAGCCAAATTTTCTACCCTTTTATGGCTTAGAGGTTAGATGTCATCAAGAGATAATTGAAGAAGCTGTTTTTTTTTGTAGTTTTTGTAAGAAATGCTTAAGATCAGCTGCTGACAAATGTGGGAAGAAATGCCCAAAGTGCAGGCAGCTAATAAGGTATGAATTATACTGTAACATTAAGCTCATCAACAGTCTTATTTCTCATTAAAATCAAATTATCATATTCTTTTGGCATTGACCATGGTTCTTCATTGGATTTGTAGCAATGGAAGATCCTGCACAGTGAACACGGTTCTTTGGAACACAATTCAGCTTCTGTTTCCACTAGAGGTTGAAGCAAGGAAAGCGGCTGGGGCCTTGAATGGCCGAGAAGCATCAAGCCAAAGCCTTGAAACAAGAATCAGTGCTGATGTAAGGACCCCAAATTTTGGCCCTTCATGGGTGTCAGAAACAAGCAGAGATTCTGCATTGACCCAAAGGCCACAAAGAGGAGAAGGTCTCGCGCGGATATTGAGTAGAAACGCTAGTGGAAGGGGTAGAAGAAGAACATCAAGCCAAGCTGAATTTGCTGCATCAGCGCAAGGTATGCAAGGAGTTGGTCTTTCAGAGCAATTAAGGAGAAATGCATTGAGGGTAAGGAGGAATAGTAGAAGAGGGAGAGGAAACCAAGATGAGGATGCTGCATTAGCTCTTCGGCTACAGAGAGAAGAGTTCATGGAAACTTTTAGGCGAAATGAAGAACAATCAGGAAGCTTTCTTTCCTTGGCCAGAGAAAATTTGAGAGCAATGGCATCAAGAGCCGTTAATGGTCGAATCAGAAGCCACCTTAGATAGTTTCATTGGCAGGTTACACTCTATATTTTGTACCATGGGAATCTTTTTCTTTATGCATCTTCTCTTGATGAAAGAAAAACCAGAAATTGAAGATTTAAAAATTAAACAGAGGAGCATAGCATGATCATGAACATTTCGAAAACTTCCGTCATTACAAATGATAATTGGGTTCGAATAACTCGGTAGAATCTTTGCACTCAATGATTCATTTTCCTTGTCTAGTCCACTATTAAAACATGGCTGCAACGCATTCTAGACCTATGTATTTTTAAGTTCTTATTATTAAAATTTTATTTCTGATAGTGTAATATTAACTGTCAGTATTTTTATTATTTTTCTTCGCATTAAATTTTGTAATTTATTAAGTTGCGTGTTAAGTCCTTATTGGCAGAAAAAAAATAAAAAACTTGATGTACGCCTCTTATTTTAATAAAAATTTAATGTGTACAAAAATAAAAATACAAAAATTTAAACTTGTAAAATCAAATTATAAAGACTCCATAAAAACAATAAAAATAAAAATCCAAAAATTTAAACTTGTAAAATCAAATTATAAAGACTCCATAAAAACAGTAAAAAAAAAGCATAAGAACCTAAAAAGGCATAATTCCTTAAAACAACAAATAACTATTGATGTAAAATATAAATAATATTGAAATTTGACCTATCAATTATATGGAGCCAATAATGCGATGCCATTTTGTTATAGGCACTGAATTTCAGTCTTCGTGAACGGAAAATAAGACTAAAGTTCAGTAAATATAATTTCTTCCTTGCTTGGAAATGAAATCCTGCTCTTACCAAATTCGAATTTGCAGTCATTGATTTTGTTAGAAAAGAGACTGATATAGATAATAATTTATAGTCAAATAATCTTGCCAATGAATGTTTTAACATTTAATTTGATGAAATTTTCCTAGAAGATTCTTTCAAACAATTTATTTATTTTTTACTTTGAAAAAAGAAAATCATTTATCTATTTTCTTAAATTTTCTAATTTTTTTTATTTTACTTTCTTCATTTATTATATCTTACTCTCTTTATTTATTGTATTCAAAATTATAAATAATAACTGAAGACGACTCAAATGGCGTAAGATGAAACCAAGGTGTAGTGGATACAAGGCCTAATGCAAACCTTTGATCAGATTGGGACATTCACATGAACACCACATAATTACCACATAATTACTAGCTCATTTTATTATGAGCAAACTATATTAAAATAATCTGATGAGGCAGACTAACTAATCAATATTATTGCTGAGTAAGTTAATGAAACATATGAATAGTTCACATCTCATCTGAGGTATCTTTTTCTTACACTTTTACAAAATACTCTTTAAATATTTTTCATCTTGGTTTATTTATTAACTGCTTCATCTCAAATAATCTGAGGCAAATTTCTCTGTTATAGAAATCAAGTATTTGCGTATCAACTTGACCGATTAGACTATTGGGCTCTTCAGTCATTTAATTTCATATTAATAATGCAAAAATAATTAAAGAAACACAAAAATATGTTCTTAAATTTTTATGATCCAATATTATATTTTTTTCCTTATGATCTAAATTAATATGTCTCAAATAATAATAATAATAATAATAATAATAATAATAATAATAATAATAATAATAATAATAATAATAATAATAATAGTCCATGTTTATATCTGTATATCTAATTATCTACATCTATCTATATATTATATAATAAGAATGCTTAAGCATTTATCTTTAGTGAAATTAAAGAGAGTTTCCTTCAAGAATTATTTATCTCATTTCTTAAATGTTTTGATATTTTTTATTCTTTGATTACTATTAATAAACAATTTAGATCTAGTCAAATCAGGTGGGTTAGATTGAATTAGTATTGCATTGGATAATTTCTTGTCAAGTATCTTCGTGTTAGCTTGGATTAGATTTTCGGATCAAATTTTACTTTCACAAAATTAGATTGGCCGACTTTTAAATTATCGAATTAAATTTTAATTTCTTTTTTTAAATATAAATATATTTTAACTACTTTTAAATAATGTTTTAAAAATCAGACCGGCCATTTGAACCGGTTCAATCGAGAACCGGTGGCCAATCTAGTCCGGTTAGGAGTATAAAACAGAATTGTTTAAGAACCGGTAAAATTGGGTAAAAAACCGGACAATTATCAAATATGATTGATTTGAATGAAAAACTAATATTTTTTAAATCAGACCGGTGTAATTCACTTAATAAACCATTGCCTTCAAGTAAACAGAATTAAAAACAAATAAATATACACTATATTTAGGTGGTACTAGTGGTAAAAATTGTTATTAAAAAGCTTGAAGTTGCGTGTTCAATTCTTTGGTTCTATTTTTTCATTTTTTTAATTATTTTAATCTTTTAACTTGTAACAAATATTTATTTTATAATTATTAATAATATATTTACATCTTTAACCATTTATTCATCTTAAAATTTTTAAATATTTTTTATAATTTATTCTGAAATATAAATATATGTGTATGTTTTAATATTAATTTTATAATAAATATTTTATATTATTAATAATAAATTATATTTTAAGTTCTAAATTTTTGTCCAATTTATTTTTTATAATTTATTCAAATATAAAATTCATTATATAACATACATATCATTATATAT
>CANXYI012027688.1:0-18071 GCA_948208565.1 Hura crepitans
AACTCTTACAAAGAGTAGTTTATCGAGTCAACTATCTTCTTCTTGATGATGTATCTCACATCATTTGAAAGTAGATGAGTCAATTGTTCAAGAATTCTTCTACTTTCTAAAACTTGTAAGAGAAATTCTTCTTCTACTAGGCACAAATCAAGCTATTCTTTCAATTTTTGGATATCAGAGATAGCTTCATCTATAAAATGCTCAAGTTGTTGGAAGTCTTTCTTCATAAATCCTCCCTTTAAACTAAAACATAAAATAGATCCATCTTTTGAAAGACCAAAACCTTTGACATTTTGTGAAAAATACCAAGTCTTTTTTATCCTCAACCATTCAATCAACTATTTGATCAAATTCCTTTGCACATTTTTCGTAACTTTCATTACTGGATTTCCAACCTGACTCTTTTTAGGAATCTTCAAAGGATGATATGGGATTTCTTGCCCATTCTACTACTAAATACTCTACTTTAAAATCATATTTACCAAATAGTTCTCCCAATGTATCCAACTTTGGGTCATCCTTGAGAAGATTATCTTGTGAGTAATCATCAAGAACATCATCTATAGTGTTTTTATCAAACTCTTCCCTCATTAAGGGTTTGATTTGGAATCTTGAGGATTCACCGGCTCTTTCGCTAGCCTCCTAACTTGAAATGTCACCCTTGATGATTTCAAAGCTTAATGTACTCTTCTTCTATGAAGAAGTTGGGTTTTAAGACATCTCAAACTGATTTTTTCAGCTTCACCTTTAGTGTGAAGCTCAACATTCCATTTTAGGATTTGCTTTCTTGTTATTCCATGTTTGACAGTAACTTTATCCATGAAATTTAGTGAATGCTCATCCTTGCAAACCTAAGATTTCTTCTGCAAGGGTTTAGAGTTTAAGGATTGATCATCCTCACTTTTGACCTCTCCTTTTTTTGCCCTTATGTCTCCTTTCTTTGGGTTAACCAGATCTTTTGAACTCATTACTAACTTCCTAGAACATTCTAAAGCAAAATGTCCAGGTTGTCCACACAGCCAATAGATAACATCTTTTGATGCTCTGTTTTTCCCGTCCTCACAGGACTAGGACCTTTGCCCTCATTCTTTTCTTTCTTTCTTTAAAGGGGACATTCCTTTCTTGAATGCCTTTGATTCTTCCATGTCTAGCATAGCTTGTTTATGGCAGCAAGATCCATCTACAATATCAGAAAGTTCTTGTGAAAGAGAATTAGCTATTACATTTGTATTAGAAGGAATATATTCAATATCACATTTGTAATAACTAAACCATTCTTGTAATCTCAATAGTCTAGTTTGTTTAGCCTTTTTGAAGTTTAGATTCTTAAATCTTTTTACATAAGTTGAATCTATTCTAAGAAAAAACCTTTTAGGTGCTAAAAAGATGTAAAAGACTTTAATGTTATATTTTACTGCTAACACCTCCTTTTATATGGATTGGGTAATTCAGCTCCACACCTTTAAAGCTTCTAAACCAATACTTACAAATAGGTTTCGATTTTTTTTTGCTTAAGTTTTAGAATTGCTCCTCAACTCCTATTTGAAACATTTGTCACTAAGATTAACTCATCTGTATCAAAAAGTAAATTTAAAAAAGGCAAAATTTTCATTTTTTCCTTTACCTAGATTACAGCCTTGGTGTCTTCTTTTTATTAGATGTTTTCTTTGTAATTCTCACTAAGTATTTGGAAAGATCTTTCACGAATTGTTTAGCATAGTTAGCAAGTCCACAAAATCTTTGTACTTGCTTTTTGTCTTCCAACTCGTCGAGGAATTAAGTAATTTTTTCTAAGATATGACTTTGCAACCATATTTTGCCTTTAGCAATCTCAATCCCTAAAAATTTTACTTTTTTTTTAAACCATTCTATCTTTTTTTCAAATAGAATATATCTTCCTTTCAGAAGATATCAATAACTTACTCAAGGTGACTCATGTTTTTCTTCATTGTTACTAAAAACTAACACATCATCTATATAGACCATGTAAAATTTCTTTAATGACTTAAAAGCATTATCTATTTTTGAAATATGCTTAAGGCATTCTTCAATCTAAATGGTATTACCGACCATTCATACATTCCTTGAAAAGTGTTAAATGTTGTCAAAGGTATTGAACTTTCCTTCATTATTATTTGTCAATAACCAATTTTTAAGTCAAATTTAGAAAAAAATGGAAGGTTGTTTAAGACTTACCTTATCTATTACGTCTCTAGTCGTGGGAATCTTATAGCCATCATCTTTTGTGGCCTGATTTACTTGACGATAGTATATAACCATTCGTGCTTTTCCTCGCACCTGCTCTGTATGGTTAATCGCCATAAAAGCTGGACTAGAATATTGAATAACACGATCTTTAATCAACCAATTTTCAAGCAATTTAGGAATTTGTTTGTCAAACTACTCAATCATTTTATCAATGTATGTTATGTTTCTAGCTTTAATGATTTTGTTGGGATTTTTTAGTTCTAATTTGGCTGTTATACCATTTAAAACCCATAGTTTTAATGGATCATCACTAAAATTATCAGCTAATTTAACTAGGAATTTATTCCACTTAGTTCTTACTAGTTGAATGCTTCTTGCTATTGGACTTTGTGTTTTAAAACACAATTCTTCATACCAGGTATCATTTGACTCTTGCAATTCAACAATTGTTCTACTCATGTTTTATACATGTAGAACCACACAAGTCAAATATTTTAGCAAGATAAAAATCCAAATTTTAATTTAAATTTGGGGTTAGGAAGAATTGGGACTTGTGTTCCTGCAAGAGATGCATGAAATTTGTCTTACACCAAAGGACAATTTTCTCTTTACCCTTTTAAAAACGCATTTCCTAAAATAATATTAGAATCAAGTTCTGGGAATGCCAAAAGTTTATTAATGATAAACATTTTTCCTCTTATGATAACAAACACCTTTTCTACCTCATGTGTTACCGCATTTACCTCGCCCTCTGCTATTCGTAGCATCACTAGTTGGGGTAATGGATGCCACCATTTATTAGGCAATGCATTTGATCTTACACTATTAACTGTACACCCTATATCAATTAGCACATCCAAAGAATAGTCATAATAATAAAAAAAATTAAATATAAGCTCAATATATGTGCTGAAACTTGACTTTTTGAAGGCTAAAAGCCTTTTTTGATCCCACAGGAATAGGGAAAACCATTTTTCAGATTTCCTCAAAAGGGACAAAACGTTGTTTAGAGATTTTTTGAATCTCTCTCACAACCTCAAGAATGAATGCAATTTTACCTTATGCCTCTTACACCCTCTTGACCTTCATCATCTGCATAAATAGGTAGACTGAAATCCTTATAGCCTATTATCCTCCTATTGCTTACAAATGATTGACCTTTTCTCCTAGAAGTTGATCTTGATAGTTCTACTTCTCTCCTAGAACTTGTTCTTAACTGTTCTAGTTCCACCCTAAGAATTGCTTTACTCACTCTGCTAGAGATTGATCTTCTAAATATTTGTTCTACAATTCTCAAGTTCATCATTAGCTCTTCTAATTGCAAGAATATATTCTTTCCTCTTTAAATTATCTAGGAAAAACCTATTAGTTTTGAATGCTTTATTGGTTGCCGTAAGAACCCAACTTTGGGCCAACTTAGTTCTACCACATTTTTTCTTTCCTATGGATCTATTTTAGTTATCCGACTCTTCTTTAAACAATTCTGTTACCTTAGAAGAATTTCTTACTCCTAGATTGGTAATGTTTATTAGCCTAAACACTATCCTAGTGTGATACGCTAAATATTTGGCCTAGGAATTCATTTTCAATGACTTGATACTTAAGGTTAATGAATAACCCAAACACCTATCACTCAAGGCCATTAAGTAATTTGGATTGGTTTGAAACCGGACTAGACCATTTGCTAAGCTAGTTTGCACTCTTGATATTAGTTGGTCTTTAAATTCTCCCCATCACTTATCTAAGACTACTACTATTAGGGGTGTGCATAAGACGAGATGGTTTGAGATTTATTAAATCTCAATCCCATCCTAAACATTTAGGAATACTAAAATTCAAGACTCAATCCCGTCCCATTTTTAATGAACTAGTCTCATTCTGATCCATTTTTCGAAATAAAATGAGACATAATTTCGAGACTACGAGTGGGAATGATAAGGGACAAAATGGGATCAAAATATCCCATTTAAAATATATTAACCATATAAAATAATAAATAATAAGTTTGATCGATGTTTACTCTAAAACATAGTAAATATACTTAAAAAAAAGAATAAAAATACTTCTAACGCATGCGCACGCGCATGCATGAAATTAAGTATATTGATTCGGGATATTCCACTTTCAATTTGGTTTGGTTCAAGACAGACAATCAGATTAGTGCTTAATCCCAATCCCATCCCAAATTTAAATTTGATTCAGGATTTGGGAGCAGTATTAGAAAAAAATTGATATTTTGCAATTCAGGATATTTTGGAACGGTTTTTGAGTTCAGTTTGAATTTTTCGTGTCCCATGCAAAACCTACTACTATCACAAGACTATCTACTAGTAAATTAAATAAAGGGATCACTCCTACTTGCACAGGCCTTATGTAAATGTATTTATACTCACCTTTGGCTTTATAGTCATTTCCCTTATTTTAGCCAAATTGATCAAAGACACATTCAATGTTTCTAGTTCTGTACTTGAAACCTGAGCCGTTAACTTAGACTAGGTGACATCTAAGCAGTTTCTATTCTAGGTAACTCTTAAAAGGGTCTTCATACTGGAAGGATTCTTTCTATACTAGAGTATTGTCCAAAAAGACTAACTCTTCTTGCAAGGCAACTTCAACTTCATTCATCATGAATATTAGACTTGTTTATAAGTCAGATTCTATATCAATTTCATATTCAGACACTACTTCATAGATGGAATCTATTTTAGAGTTTATATCAGACAAGTCTTCCTCATCTATAAACTTATATACTACTCTCATTTTCAAAGAAAATTCTTCTTAGGCTTTCTCTTCGCTTATTCTTGTGAAGACAAAAATCAACCTTATGACTCTTCACGCCACAAATCCAGTAGCATGAATAGCTACTCAGAGGTTTTCCTTCAGAGCATTAGGTTATCTCCCATACTTTCTCTCGAAGGCTTCTATTCTATCTTTCTTTTTAAAGTTACTTTCTCTTCATAAACCTAGAAAGTTTATCCGACCTCTTCCTCTCATCTCTTCCTCTTCTTGATATTCTTTTTTTTTTTGTATGCTTTAAATTTTTTCTTAGAAGAATATCAAATTCTCAATTGATTGTCATGTCCAAATGGACAGCCATACCTCCCTAGGACATTCAATTTGAAAACAACTTTTATTCAAATAAGGAAGACATTTTACATCTTGCCTTACTTAAAGCTCTATACATATCTTTCTCATGGCATATTTCATTGCTTGTATCTTTCCTTCTAGACTATCTACCATTTTATCTTCATTTAAGAGAAGTTGATAGACTGTTTTGACTACTTCAAGCCATGGGTCTAAAAGCTTGACAAAAAAATATTTCCGACATGTAATTTTGAGTTGCAAAATCAAGGTTATAATAATATTTTTCAGAATTTATGTGCATAATTCTCAAAATAACACATCACATATTTGTAGTTTCGAGCTACTAGAGATTGCTCTCTCTAAGGATTCAGTTCACAATGAAAACTCACAAAATTATCTTTTCAAAACATCTACTACTATAATAATTACAACATCTATTAGCTATTCTTTATCTATTTCATCTATTATTTTGTTATTTTCTACTAACATAGTTCAATGCTTCTATGCATTTCCTACCAGTCACTTTGCAAAGTTCGTAGACTTATCTTGGAATCAAGCTTCCTGAATTTACTGCAAACCTAATCATAATAGTCCACTCATCTATCCTTTCAAGTGCTTTCTTTTTTCACAATCTAGATTGAGAAAAGTTACATGCCTTATTATTGGTCTCAACTAGTCTCAATAGGTTTTTCTTAAATATGAATTCATCTTTCATCCTATGAGAGTGGTAGGATTCATATAAAGCCCTTTTCATAACTAGAAGCTCATTATATGTACTTAAGCTTCATCTACCAAACGTAAAGATTTTCTAAAATCTTAAGCCAAATTAAAATTATCCATATTAGCAACCTTTTGCTTAGATCTATAACAAAAGGATCCATCTTCTTTTTTTTAATTTCTCGACCATTTTTTGTAAATCCCCTCTTCTAAATTCGTAGGTCTTTTCAATCTATCCTCAATTTATACTGCATCTAGTCTATTATTCACCAATTTTTCTACCTTAATTGTTAAAGCCTATCTAGCTTCTATTGTGCTTTCGACATTTTCTGTAGCTTGATAGTGCTCAAAAACCTATTTACCTCATCTTCCAACATTTTCAATGATAACCCTGATTGATCATTAGAGTTTGAACTATTTGCTTGTCCACTCATTTTTATAGATATTTTCCAAGAATTACTAGATTTTTCACGGTCTTTTTATCCTTTCAGAGAATCAAGTTCAATGACCTTCACCTATCAAAGATGAGGAAGTTTTGAAATACAAATTGAAATTCAAAGACTATTTACATATAGGTTCAAAGTTTGATAGTCATGAATAAAAATTACCCAACATAATAGCTACACACTTGATCATTTACTTCAGATAATTTTTAACCTTCAAAATTAATTTAGAGCTGCGATTGCTGAATCAAGCATGCCCTTAACCATATGCCAATTGCAATGTATCAGTAGGTAGAGCCTCATTCTGGAGTATGCCATTATACGGCATCAAGTTTGTAGAAACTCCGATAATGCCATCTTGAAAAAAAAAAAAAAAAAAAAAGGGGCACCAGAAGTTGCGCACAACCCATTTTTAAAACGCACCGCGAGAAGCCATGCCATGCAACCGGAATTTGCTAGTTAATATCTTTATTTAGATAGCCATAGATCATCTACAAATATAGAGAAACAACTTGGCTATTTTTTCTGACATTCACAGCGCATCTCTTTCCAAAGAAAAGATTTGGAAGGCTCAAGTTCCTCAACATCTTTCACCCATCAATGATTCTAGAAGAGCTGCCTCTTCCTCCTACAATTAACTCAGAAAATCAACGAAACCTATTAATTGGAAATTACTTGAATGGGGCAAATAAAAGTTTCCTACCACCAAAGCATTAAATTCTGTCTCCTCGTCTATGGCGCTTATGATAGCTGGGTCCTCTAACAGATCCTGTTTCCACAAGAGTAAATCATCACGCTTGCCAAGTATCCACGTCTAAAGAACTAAATCAAAAATTTGATGTTTAGACAAGTTAGAATGCAATGAAATTATTTTCTCCCCTGTACAAACATAAGTGTCATTTGGCAAGGGAATTGTTTTCTAGTAGTAAATTTCTCTCTCTCTCTCTCTCTCTCTCTCTCTGGTTGTAGCAAATATGCTGTAATTAGTTTGGGAAAAGAACTAGTGATATTTCAGTTTTCCAAATCCAAGATCACTTCAAAATGAGGACTGTACTATTGGTTTTCTATTAATCTTCCATACAGTTGAAAAAGTCAAAAGTGAATTTTGGTCCGCCACTTTAAGCATTTCACAGGCAAATGCTATATTACAAGCACATTTATGACGCAAGGGCATTTTTTCTCTTTTTTTCCCCTTTGATCATAATAAGAAGGGCTAAAACTGCCCGTATCATAAAAGTGACTTTACCAAAGATTCAATCCTTCAACACGACTTCCTGCCACCCCCTATGCCACCTATTACTTCAGGTGGCAAAAATATGCATTTGAAAAAAAAAAAAAAAAGAAAAGGAGAGAGAGAGATTAGCCATTGATAAATCGCTCACGTCACAAAGATCCGGGGCCCTTGACTTTTCCACTTCTAGTTCAGGCGCAAATTTATAAATTAGCCAAGATTTTGCCCACTAATAACAATTTCCTAAAAGTTTCAACATGGCATCCACATTTGAAGCAATAGACAAAAATGCAAACTAATGAGGTGCAATTTGAACGTCGTTCAGTAACAATCATACGTAATCCATTAGCAGTAATAGAAAATGCGAAGTTTGCAGTTACGTGAGTATTATCATGTTGCTGCAACTACCATGAGCGAGTATTTCAGCATTTTAACTCCTGCTATGCATGCCACATGGTAGGATGTAGAAAACGTGAGATCGATTTTGACAGAAAAAACATGCATGATGGCACAGTGATTTATGTTATGCTATGTATCACTTATAATTAACTGATCTAAGATAACTCATTTTAAGTGGAGCGAGCAGAATGAAAAGGATGAGCAAACAAGTTACAATGATGAATATATGCGTTGCTTACATCATCAGCAATTTGCAATTCTCCATTTTGATCCTGCACAATGAAAATGTAATTCGTGATTTCTACTCCAAACATTAAGGATGAAAAGGCTCCCCGTTTTCAGCCTAACTCTAGTTGAAATTATGACAAATTTTCACTATAAGTGGTGATAAATCAAGCTCCAAATAAAATTACAAACAAATATAAATCCCGGCTAGTCTCCTATAATTAAAAATATAAATCCGTCACTAGAGTTAGCCACTCGCAAGATTTTTGAGAATCATATCAATTCCAAAAATCTCAGAATTTCAAATAATCTTAAATTTCCAAAACCTCTAAATGTGTTTGACCTTATTTTTTCCTTGGCTCATAGTTCATCATTTAAACCTTCTGTCACTTTAACGTCATAGTTTGTCATTTAAGCCAATTCACACCATAGACGCATATTTTTTTAATAACTGTCTCCAGCGTATAATATGAGTGCGTAAACTAATAGAACACTTTCTATTCTCCTGAAGGTTGCACAACATATTTTTGAAATAACACTGAATGGCACTGGACAAAAAATAATTAATCAAGTGATCAAAATAGAAATTTTACGTCTGAAAGATGCAACATCAGTTTCCCATAATCCAACAACAGAATATCTGACACAATACCTTGACAGCAACAAATAGAAGTGGATCAGAAGGTGTATAAATCATGTAATGAGCACCATCCTGCATAAAACAAACAGATAAAAAAAGCCGTCAATATTTTCACTTCATCCTTGACTTAGGACGTTTCAATGCATCATCATGATAATTTGAAGGAAAAAAAACAAGGAGAAGAAGAAGAAGAAGAAGAAGAAGAGCATGCATTAGTACACATGCAAACTGTATATTGAAAAAGTTATTTAGAATAAATCAAATTTAACAAGATGTGTGCAACAGAGAGAATATAATACAATTTCACATGACAAAACAATATCATTCTATTTTAGCATTTCTACATGCTTTTAACTAAGTTGCACCACTATAGCATTGTGAACTCTATGATATCTTCTTTTCTATTCTTTTTTAATTAGTCAACTTGTTAAACAACACTAATGTATTATCACACAATAGCCTAGCCTATTTCAGTTTAACCCTTTTTTTAAACAACAAGCGCACTAACTTTTTTTTTTAAATTCTCTCTCCTCCCTGTCTTTTGTCCTTTTTCCTGCCACCAAAACCTTTACACAAAATCCATTCTTTAATCAATAACACGTATCTATCAGGAAAAAAAAAAAAGGCATTTTCTGCTATTAGAATAATTGCCAGTAACAGCAATCAAGATGTAAAAGCTGAATTAAATATATTAATGATAGAGAGATAAATATTAGGGAAGTAGGACTACCATATAAATAATTTCATCATTGCAGAACTAATTCTGAACGATCCAATATCTTGGAATCAAAAGACACAAGAAAATAGCACATATTATGCTTGTTTCCAAGAAAATCCAAGTACAACTTCACAACGAAAGTCAACACACCACCATTATCAAGGAGCCCATTGGAAAGCTTTTAGAATGTTGAAAAAGAAAACAAGGTACAGGATGCTTCAAACGTTATGGTTCCTAGTCTGGATCAGCTTGGAAGTCTGTTGACTGTGAAATCAAAATTAGTAGGAGCCAATCTAGTTTTGCTGGTTTTTATTGTTTATGACTGAAAAGAACATTCTCCATCTTACCTACTATTGACCTGCTACACTTACCACATGACATGTTAAAATCCATTATGTTAAAGAGACTGTACAGATTGTAATCTAGCTGTAGTTGACTTTCCTTGTATAAAGAGCTTGATTATAGGCAGATATTTCTAGGCTGATTGTAGGATTTTTAGGCTAACATATATTTACTTTCCTTAGTTAGCTGCTGCTGTCCCTCTATAAATACTCGTATTCCTTTCAATAGAAATTATCAAAAAGCAATTATACTTTTTTGTTCTCGTGTTATGGCATCAGAGCCTTGGCTCTTATGGAATTAAAATCGGTTTGTTTTGAGTAACGTTATTCGGGTCACCTTTATAAGGTGGTTTATTTCCTCACTGCCCATCAAGGGAGGATCGGCTCCGTTAGTCCAGCCTGTTCACCAAGATCGGCAGCAGATCTCGGCGTGCGTGTGGCCCACGCGCCACTGCTAGACTTTGTCCAACAGCTCATGTGCCGGCTTGTGGAGACGCGTGAGACATTTCCTCCTGTTCCAGTTGGTTTTTTCGGTGTTGCCTCTTTCATTCCAGCCAATTGGTTGTCATTTTCTGGTCCTTCCTATACAGGTTCTGTGTTCTGGAACTTTGGTGGTTTCTGGCGTTAGTTTCTTTTCTGTTTATTGGGTTGGTTGCTTGGTAGTATTTTGGACCTCTCTTGGACTTTTGTTCGTGAAATGAAACTAGCAGACATGTCAAATAATAAAGCTTCAATTTCTGAATTGGTTCCAGCAATGTCGAAAATAACTGAGCATAAGTTGAATGCGTCTAATTATCTAGAATGGAGCAAAACTATTAGGGTCTAATTATCTAGAAGGGAGCAAACTATTAGGGTCTATCTACATAGTGTTGATAAAGATGACCACTTGATTCAGGAACCCCTTACTGATTAAACTAGACAACCATGGCTTAGAAACGATGCTAGATTATTCTTGCAAATTAGGAGCTGTATGTCACGTATAAGAGGAAGGGTAATATAGGAAGAATGGGTAATTAGGTAGATGTTACAGAAAAAGATGAAATAGTTAGTTATCTGGCCTCTATGCTAGCTGGCAGGGAATAATCATTGTTCCCTAGGCTGCTCATGCCAGATTGGCAGCATTCTGTTTTTTTATCCTTCCTATATGTAACTGTCCTTTCTAGGAGAGGACCATTCAATCATTTGCAATACAATTTTCATTCCTTTCTCTATTCTCTCTCTCTCTCTCTCTCTCTCCCCCTCTCTCACTCTTTCTCTCTCTTCCTTTTTATTGATTCCTCGGCTGTACTGTTCTAATTTTCTGATTTTGCTCCTCTCTGAACTCTGTATTTTGTACTGGTTACTAAATCTAGACCTTCCCTAAGGCTAATCATAACAACTGGTATTAAAGCCTGGAACGGTCACTAAGGGAATAGTGACTAAAACCACCATGGCTAAGAAAAACAAAGGTCCTTCACCTGACGGGATCCTTGTTTCGGTTGAAGAACTAGGAGAGCAATTACAAGCTCTCAATTCGAAGGTGGAGGAACAGATGGGACTCCATTGAGTCAGCTCAAGGAGCATAAGATCTTTGTAGAAGCCTTAAAAGAAGGATAGAGGCACTCCTAGCTTCTCTATGATGAGTTTAAAACAAAGAACTAGAGGTCAGTAGCTTATTTGGCCCAGCTTATTCAGGAACTCCGTCCCAAACCAAACCCTCCACCACCGTTAGGACCTCAAAATCCAGCAGCTAGTTCTGCCATTGCGAGCTCCAGTAGAGGCAAGGAAACTCTTATCCTCCCCTCTGAAAATCCCAGATCTGATAGAGGAATATTACCCACCCCCATTGACAATAACATTGCTGAATTCAACACCCAAACTAGAACCTATTTCCCTAGACTCTTACCTAAGTGTGACCTACCAATTTTTGATGGAGTGGATAGTAGGTCTTGGGTGAATAAATGCAGAAAATATTTTCATAATTTTCAAGTTGCACCAAAGAAGCAAATTGAGCTTGCCAGTTCATTTTTGCAAGGGAGAGCTGAATATTGATTTCTGAATTGGAGTAGGGATAAGGGAGATATAGAATGGAATGAATTTGCAGAGGCTATTCACCTAAGGTTTAAGGAGCTTGGGGAAGATGATATAGTGGAGGATTTTCAAAGTCTACCAGGACACGTTTGAAGAATTGAAACTAAGAATGAAGAAATTATACCCCCAACATACATCATCCTACTATGTCGCCAGTTTCATAGGAGGCTTGAAGGATGAGATCAGATGCACGGTGAAGATGTTTAGGCCCTCTAACCTTCACACCGCCATTGAACAAGCCAAACTGTAGGAACAACAACTAGAAGCCCTCAAATCCAAACAAAACCAGCGAACCTACCCACCATCGAAACCATGGAATAACTAGCAACTACACTACCCAATTACCACCAACCAAATTCCTACACATCAAACCACAACACCAATCAAACAACCACCCAATCCGTCAACTGCAGCTACTGAAATTAGCTATCCACCTTCTAAACCAACCAATCAATTCAACAGACAAACTCCTGCCCCCTGTTACAAATGCGGTGACAGGTATTTTCTTGGCCACCAATGCACCACTAAGAAGTTAATGGCCTTACAGACTTCTTAGGAAATGAAACCAGAGGCAAATGACTAATGGCATGAGACCGGGGAAATTGAGGAAGATTAGGGTACCGAGCAAGAGCTGATCGGCCTTTCTTTTAATGCTATGGAAGGAAGCCTTAGTGACAACACTATCAAGCTTAAAAGGCAACTCTCGGGGAGAGCCATTATGATCCTAATTGACAGTGGCAGTACGCACAATTTCATAGACACTAAGCTGGCCAAATCCCTCAAACTCTCTATCATTCGAGTAAATCCAATCATGGTCACAGTGGCCGATGGGAGAAAGCTCACTGTTCAAGACAAATGTTAGGGCTACGATTGGCACATGCAAGGCAATCAATTCGAGTTTGACTTGAGAGTGTTCGAATTGGGGGATTACAATCTCATTTGGGGAGTGGACTAGATGAAACGCCACTCACCCATTACCTTTGATTTTTCTCACAATCAACTCTTCATCCATAAAGAGGGTAAGCAAGTGGAGCTTAAGGGTCTGAATGAGCAAGCTACTTTGAAGATTATGTCCACTAAATCCCTTAATAAGCTAGTTCACAATGGATGGAACGGCATTACCTCCCATATTTTCCTACTCGCATTATCCCCATTACCCCCAACACCCCCACCCTAAACCCATAACACCAGAACCCATTTAGCATCTTTTCAACCAATTCTCTACTGTTTTCCAACTTCCTAAAGGGCTTCCACCAACCCAAAGTCATGATCACTCCATTCCACTCAAGCCCAATGTCAAACCTGTCAACATAAGGCCATATCGGTACTCACATCAGCAGAAGGATGAGAGAGATATTAGTGGCTGAAATGCTAGACAACCAGATCATACAGGCCAGAAACAACCCCTATGCCTCCCCAATCCTCTTGGTGAAGAAAATGGATGGGACCTAGTAGTTTTGCATGGACTATAGAGAATTGAACAGCAATACTATAAAAGATAAGTTCCCTATTCCCTTAATCGAAGATCTGTTGAATGAGCTCCATAGGGCTGTTATTTTTTCTAAAATCGACCTTAGGTCTGGTTACTTTCAAATTAGAATGAAGCCATTTGATATTCCCAAAACTGCGTTGCGAACACATAGCGGCCACTATGAGTTCTTAGTCATGCCATTTGGCTCGACCAATGCCCCAGCCACTTTTCAAGCACTCATGAACACCATATTCTGCCCCTTCTTAGAAAATTCGTTCCGGTTTTCTTTAATGATATTTTGATTTATAGTACCTCTATGGAGCTTCACGTGCAACATCTACCGCTAATATTAGAATTGCTGCAACAACATCAGCTATTTGCCAAAGAATCTAAGTGTGAATTCGGGCAGTCTCAAATCAGTTACCTAGGGCATATTATTTCTGACAAAGGGGTGTCTATTGATCCTAGCAAAATTGAGGCAATGTGCAGTTGGCCTATTCCAAAGAATCTCAAAGGGTTGCGAGGCTTCTTGGGGCTTATAGGCTATTATCGAAAGTTTATTGCTAGTTATGGCATTATTAGCAAACCCTTGACTGAATTGCTAAAAAAGGATCAGTTTTCTTGGGGACCAGAGGCTCATGTGGCTTTTGTCACACTTACTGATAAGATGACCACTACAGTTTTAGCCTTGCCGGACTACAAGCAGCCCTTCCTATTACAGTGTGACGCCAGCAACACTGGCCTAGGAGCTATACTCATGCAGAATGGGAAACCCTTGGCATACATCTCCAAGCCGCTCAGTCCTAGAAATCAGCAGCTATCAACATATGAAAGGGAATTAATGACCATCATCTTCGCAGTTACCAAGTGGCGACACTACCTAGAAGCAGGCTCGTTTGTAATAGAACCGACCACGAAAGCATCAAGCATTTGCTTGAATAGAGGCTGCATAACTACATACAACACAAGGGGATCACAAAACTTCTTGGGTTAGACTACACCATCCAGTATAAGAAGGGTTCAGAAAACAAAATGGCTAATGCTCTTTCCCGAAACGACTACAATGAGACTTTAGCATTAATGGTTGTTTCTACTTGCACCTTGCAATGGACTCAAGAAGTCTGGGCATCTTACGAAGGGGATCCTCATCTACAAGAACTCCTAGTGGCTTTGTCTATTGCCCCAGAATCTACACCAAACCACTCTTTAACTAATGGCATTCTAAGGTACAAGGGTAGAGTTATGGTGGGCAAGGCTACAACTCTTCGACAACAATTATTAGCTACCTGTCATGAGTCGCCTATTGGGGGTCACTCTGGTGTTAAAGGGACTCTATTGCGACTACAGCACTCTTTTTTATTGGGCTAGAATGTAGAAACATGTCAAAGTCTAGGTTGCAAATTGTGATACATGCCAACGATGTAAATCAAAATCTATAGCTTACCCCAGCCTTCTTTAGCCCCTACCCATCCCTTCTCAAATCTGGAAAGACATCTCCATGGACTTCATAGAAAAACTGCCTAAATCTATTGGATTCAACACTATTCTTGTTGTTGTTGACCAATTCTCTAAGATGGCCCACTTCTTACCCCTTGCTCATCCTTTCACTACGTCCACTGTTGCCCACCTCTTCCTAGATAATATTTTTAAACTCCATGGGATGCCATCCTCTATTGTCTCCGATAGGGATAAAGTGTTCACAGGCTCTTTTTGGCAAGAACTAATGAAATTATTGGGAGCCAAACTCCTCGTTAGCTCTACCTACCATCCCCAAACCGATGGCCAAATAGAGCGCCTTAATAGGTATTTGAAACTTATTTGAGGTGCATGACCTTCCATAAACCTAAGCAATGGTCTCATTGGCTGAGCATTGTTGAATATTGGTATAAATACCAGCCATTATAGTGCCACTAATATGCCCCCTTTTCAAGCAGTTTATGGCACCATCCCTACTATGCCAACAGCGCCCTCGATTCCTACTTTAGTGGTGACAATTGAAGACATCCTTCAAACTCGAAAAGCCATGAACTCCCATCTCAAAGACCAACTTTTTGTTTCTCGAAATCGCATGAAGCAACAAGCCGTTAAAAGAACGTCAGAAAGGAAGTTCAATGTGGGGGATTGGGTATATTTGAAGCTCCAACCCTATCGACAACTCACTATTGCTTTCAGGAAAGCATTCAAACTTGCAGCTCGTTACTATGGTCCACTCCTCATCACAAAGAAGATTGGTCCCGCTGCCTATAGACTCAATCTGCCTTTTTCAGCAAGGATACACCCTATTTTTCATGTATCCCTACTCAAGAAGAAGTTAGGTGAAAATACCTCCCCACATCCTACTTTACCCCCCTTAATCCATGATGAGTTTGCTCTACTGCCAGCAAAGGTGCTCAACACTTGTACTATCTTAAGGGGCGATACCCGTGTGTTACAACTCCTAATCAAATGGAAGGATTTATCTTCTGTGGAGGCTACATGGGAAGATGACACCTTCACCAAACATCAGTTTCTAGAGTTTCATCATTCTTGGGGACAAGAATGCTCTAAAGGAGGGGGTATTGTCACGTATAAGAGGAAGGCTACTATAGGAAGAATGGGCAATTAGGTAGATGTTACAGGAAAAAACAAAATAGTTAGTTACATGGCCTCTATGCTAGCTGGCAAGGAATAATCATTGTTCCCTAGGCTGCTCACGCCAAATTGGCAGCATTCTATTTTTTATCTTTCCTATATGTAACTGTCCTTTCTAGGAGGGGACCATTCAATCATTGGCAATACAATTTTCATTCCTTTCTCCATTCTCTCTCTTCTTCTGTTCGTCTCTCTCCCTCTCTCACTCTTTCTCTATCTTCCTTTCTACTGATTCCTCTACTATATTGTTCTAATTTTCTGATTTTTCTCTCTCTGAACTCTGTATTCTATACTGATTACTATATCTAGACCTTCCCTAAGGCTAGTCATAACACTATTGATAGTGAGGTGATTGGTTTGATTAATCATTGTGAATTTGTTAAGGAACTAATGGATTATTTGGAGTTTTTGTATTCAGGCAAGGGAAATGTGTCCGTATTTATGAGGTTTGCAAGGCCTTTTTATCGTGCCAAGAAGGTGTTGAATAGTTGCCACTTTTATTGCAAATTCAAGGAAGAAAATTTTGGCAAATGAAGTTGTTTTGAATACCTAATTATTTATTTTGGCAAATGAAGTTGTTTTGAGCAGAAAATTTCTCCATTTTAGTAATTATTGGTTTCTGACTTTTTTGTTATTTTTTTATCTTAGTTGTTGACTACAAAAGGCTAAAAGCAATATTTTGTTGTTTTGTTTTATTATTTGTATGGCTAAACTAAAACCACGTCATTTGCTTCTTCTAGTAGACAAGAAAGACAGTTATGTTTGAAAATCTAATGAAAGATTTGCTTTTCTGGATCCTTTGCTTTTCTCTATTTCCTTTGGTTTCAGAGCACCATTTTTGCTTTGTCTTTTCTTTGCTGAAGTTTTAAGTTTTTTTGCTTTGATAATCGTTATCTTAACCACCATCCTTTGCTTAAAAGCCAACAATTGGTATCCGAGCTTTCTTTAGATATTTGTGGGATTGTGAGGTGAGGAAGAGAGATGGCTTCAAAGCATTATTCAGCTTCTACACCACCCGTTTTCAGTGATGAAGACTATGGGAGTTGCACAATCAAAATGTGTTGACTAAGTTAGATTTGGATAGCTAGCTGTAATTCTCATCTTTATCCTTTGATGTAATTCTTGTCTTATCCTAATTAGGCTTAGAATTTTTTTGTATAAATAGCCATGTACATGAGATGTAAATACACAACAGAAAAGAATTATTTTTCTGTCTCAAAATCTTCATGGTATCAGAGCCTCTGCCTTTTTTCCGAGATTGAGTATGCTCTCTCCGGCAGATTCGGTTCCCTATCAATGCGCTAAGGGTGAGTTTTTCCTCCCCATTTATTGTCACCTCTGACACAAAAGGCTGCCCACCCTCCGATCGGCCAGTCGTCGAAAAATTTTGCCCAACGGCAGCCGTGCGTGAGCTCACGCACTGCCACAACTCCGCACGTCACTGTTCCACGCGCCGGCGCGTGGTGACACCTCTGGCTGTCTTTTGCTGCAGAACCTCTTCCCCTGCTTCTGTTTCACGGTTCCGTCGCCGGCAGTCAACTTTTTTTCCGGCCATCAGACTCTTCCTTCACAAAAACAGGTTCTTTGTCCACTTTTTTTTTACGTAGTAGTTTTTTCTAGGTTTATAATAGAGAATAAGCCAGGAGAAAAAAGTCCCATGAATACTGATAATCCATATTTACAAATCAGTCCAGTAAAATTAGAAGGAAGTGCGAATTATTTAGCTTGGTCTAGATCATGTCTTTTATTTATCAAAGCTAGACGGTTACAAGGATATATTACTAGAGAAAAGAAAAAAACCAAATTTTTCTGATGATGCATACAGTCAGTGGGATTCTGAAAATTCGCTTGTTATGTCTTGGCTTATCAATTCAATGCAACCACAAATATCCA
>CANXYI012027752.1:0-17240 GCA_948208565.1 Hura crepitans
CCAATAACTATCCAGTTGACCTCTACCTAAACCAAAAATGTCACTGGACTAGAAAATATTAAGTTTCAAGTAGAAATGCCTTGACCAATCCTACCATAAGACACTATAAATTTTGATCATAACAAACTAACATTTCTGAAGGAATTTTACTCGGTAGAGCCAAAAAGTGGCCCTACCAGTCTAAATAAATTTTTAAAGTATCAGATAAAATTTTTAACCATTTATTTTTGAGACTTAAATATTATAAGAATAATTTTGGCTAATAAATAAAGTTAATGTAAGTTATTTGGCCCATTGGTTAGACTCCTACTAGATGGGTTAACCAATCAACTTGTGGTTTTACAACTGCTAGTTGGTGGCTGGAGAGGTCTATAGATTGTTCTCTATTATGTCACCCAGTTCTTGATGGTCTTATTAGTGGCTAGAGAGGTCTATGGGCTGATCTCCATTATGTCACCCAGTTCTTAATGATCGTTTGTGACTAGGGAGGCCTATGATTGATCTCTATTATGTCACATAATTACTCACTTATAGTTGGGGAGGCCCACGGGCTAATCTTCATTATAGCACTCAGTTATTTTTATTGTGTCAGAGAGGCTACTGCTGATCTCTATTATGGTACACATGCTGATGTAGCGGCATAGGTCCAGAATAGGGACCACTGCACTAGTTTATTATCCCTCTAGATCTAGTGTCTTAAAGTGTCATCTTCTTAGTAGAGCCAGAGAATTAAATTATGTAAATGACTAGACTAAGTATAACCATATAAATTAAGCATAATGGAATAGTAATTCTTGAGTTTGACAAGATACAAGAAAAAGGGCAATTTAGACATTTTGCATAGATGTGCCAAATTAGTTATAGTTAAACAAGTTAAGAAACAAGTAAAAAGATTATTAAGGTTGAAGTTTAAGCTTATTAAAGGACTTTTGCTCAGAGGATAGTAAATATATAGTAAAAGGGCTTTTTAAGTAAATTTTCCTTAAAAAGGTGAATAAAGTAATTTTTGGTAAAGCATGTTACTTAGAAATAATAATAGCTGTCTAAAATGATTTATTTGAGTCAAAAAGGTTATTTTTAGACTAGATAAATACATTAGGGGTACTTTACCAATAAATAGTTAAATCATTCAATAAAGTAAAATTATACTTTTTTCTACATAAGTAAGTTAATAACATTACACATGATTAAACTGCTTTAAATTCCCCACTTAGTGTGATGTAATTAAGTAATTATAACTTGTTTATGTAAATTAAGCATTTATGTATATGTTCTATGGTGGATATATGATTATTTATGATATGTGTTGTTGATGTGAGCCTAAGGCTTTATATTTATGCTTGTTCATCTGTGGCCTGAGGCTTGAGTTTGATGTGCGATCAATGATAATAATAGGCTGATGTTAGGCTATATATGGGGGACTAGATAGGTCCAAGTGTGATAAATTGCTTATAGATGTGTTTAAACAAGTTTGTTTAAATTTTGGGATAGGACCCAAACAGCCGTTGTGCTGCTAAATTTTTGGGTAATATCTGAGCGATGTCAGTTTTCCTCAGTAATAGCTAAACCAAATTGGTTTTAACCTAAATGGATCATAGGAACTTACTAGAGTGATTTTAGAGTTAGATATAATAATCTAGAATAAAATTAGTAAAAGTTAAATGAATGACCTTGAGAGAAATTTTAAGATAGGTGATTTGGTGGGAAGTGCACTGATTATTGGGTTTCTTCAAGAATCCAGTAGGGGGTGTCAGACATGTTTTGAAAATCTATTTTAATTTGGTGAACTTTTCATTAACCCTAAGTTGTAATATGATAATGATGTTAAAAGTATGCCCTAAAGATCATGTAATAGAGTAGTATTCTTGTATTTAAACCTTGTAAATTAAAAAAAAATAAAGCATTTCTCTTTATGTTGTGTTACTTTTATATATTACTTATAATTGTTTGCAATGTCTAAAACCAAGTTATAAAGTCTCTGGTATATAATCACAGTGTAGAGGAAATCATAAAGTGTTCATGATGTGAGAATCTTATTACATGAAAATGTGATATACCTAAATATCCCTTATGATAGTATTAATAAGATGGGACATTCTTAATACAGATGTATCGACACATGTTATACTTCTTTATTGGATCAAACAATAGTTCTCACAAGCTATAAGCATAGAGATGCTTGGAGTTAACATATGGATTCTTACTTGGGAAGCAAGTACATTGGAGACCTACCATGAGATCTTCATATGGATGTTTAATCTATGTTAGTGAAAGTATCTCATCATGTAAGTGGTACAAGTATCTTTAGACTTGAGATCACTAACTATCTTAAATTTTGACTGACATACTTTGACTCTAAAGCTTTTACTTTGAATAAGAAGTATACATAGTGAGGTGCTTAGGTATGCCATAACATATTTAAAGATAGGGTAGTGATCAATAAAGGATTCACCACCCTAGATTATAGTGTGGAGTTTATCATATAGTTTTGATAAGTAATCTATATTTAAAAATCTCTAAGCACAACAAAGTGCCATGAGTGAGTGAGATTCACTAATGAGTGAGTGAGATTCACTAAGGAATTTTAGGAATAAAGGTGAAATTTTTAGAACAATATGTCCATGGCTTAATTAGACATACTCAGTTAATCTATGAGTTGACACAAGTTTGTATTCAAAACTGGATGAGGAAAAAGATGGTGAAATGAGTTTATTGCACTATAACTCTATATGAAAGGGTTAAGTGAAACCACTTGACTTCCTAGCACTTGGTTAGTCATGGTGCATGACTAGATAGGTCTCATAACTTACACATGAGTGATATATCAATTAGCAAATTGATATTGATTCAATAAGATTGAATCTATAGAGTCCTAATTAGACTAGGACACTAATTAGCTATGAACTGCCAAGCTATTTTAGAAACCCATAAGGTAACACACATAAAAGGATTTTGATAAAGATTTAATAAGATTCAATGTTCTAATGATATGAGATGTATATGAAAGATGAATTGAAAAGAATAAATAAACAAATGGGCTTGGGGCCTACTTGCAAATGAGAAGTCTAGAAAATTAGGGTTTTTAGAAAATCGTGATTTTTTGACTTAGGCTTTATTGAGTCCAAATTTTAATTATTCTTACATTTGATTTTTATGGGATTTTAGAAGGTTTAAAATCCTTAAATTAAAGTAATTATTAATCCAAAATGGGGCATAAGAGTGTCACATAGGATTAATGAAAGTGGGACCAAAGTAGATTGCACATGAGCTTATTAAAAGGCTTATACGCATAAGATAGAAAGGGGCCCAATTAGTGGGTCCATTCTAGTCTAACTGAGGGCAGATCTTAAGTGTTAAAATTTAACCTAAAAAGGGTTTATTTAAAGTATAAATAACCTTTATAACTACAGCCCTCATATGCATACATTCTATTATAGAATTGCTATATAGAATAATTAAAAACACAAAATTCTTCTTCCTTCATCTATTTGAAAATCCTACTAACACCTAGATTTTCAAGTTATTCTCTTCTAAGAACTTCTTGTGTGGATTACCTTGGAAGTGTTCCTAAAAGAGGATCATTGAGGTTTGTGACAACTCAGTGAGAAGAGCTCATAGAAGGAAATTGCTATCATTATTTACAGTAAATCACAAAATGCTGCTAGATTTACTATTTAGGATGTATTCTAGATTTTTTAGGTCAATTATCTTTGTTGGTGTTCGTATCCCTTTTTCCTTTTATGGGCTTATCAAATTGAAACAACTGAGGACTTGACTTAAACCTCACTCCTCAAGTCTTGAAAGATAAGAAGTAAATTCAAAAAATCCTAAATTGTTCCTATTCTGTTGGCCTAGAAAAAGCGAGTTGGGCACCCTAAGGTAGGAGATGCCACTTGGCCAAAGCTGAGAAACACCTTGTAGGGCTAAAACCAAAGTAGTTTAGAAACCTACTCTTATTTATACCTCAAGTTAATATGAAATTTCAATTTGAATTTATAATATTATCCATGTCCTTTAAGTGAGTTTAGGTGCCAAAATAAATCACGTATTCACATAATGGAATCATAAGACATATTTATAAAAATAAATAAAATAGTTTAAATTAAAAAGTTTCGTACATGAAATCGAGCAATTGATTATTTTGAGAACTTTCGTTCTCACATACTTATTTTTAGAAAGTGGATTTTTATCATTTATGAATTTTTTAAAGCAAAATCATAAACCATTTTTATTAAGAAAACATCAATTTAATTAAATATAAAATGGTTTAGTGACTAAATTAATTATTTTGGGAACTTTGGTTCTCGCATGCTTATTTTTTAGAAAATGAATCTTCATCATACATAAAATCGGTTGATTGATTATTTTAAGAACTTTGATTCTCGTAAGCTTATTTTTAGAAAATGGATTTTTATTATTTATGACTTTTATTAAGGAAAAACCAAAACTCATTTTACTAGTAAAACACCAATTAATTAGATATGAAATAGCTTAATTATTTTTTATGATGTGTAAAAATCATTTTCCTACCTATTACAACATACATGGAATATACAAGGAAATAATTAGACTGAAAAATTAATTACATGGCAATCACCTAAAGTACATTTTAACCCAAAAAATAAAATAAAATAAATTACATAAAAATCACCTAAAATACAATTTAGTAATGTTTAATAAAGAGAGCAAGCGGGAAAATTAAATCAAATGAAACATATCAAATAACTCACATCACAACAAGATCAAAACATTAGAAGTAGAAATAAATGATCGAATGGAAAAAGGGATACATAAAATGAAAAAGAAAGATCACTGAAAAAATATCACAAAAATAAGAATAATACAAAATCCATTAAATACGACAACAATAATACATAGATCTATAGATCTGACAAGTTACTACACATAACTGGATGGTAAATAAAAGAAAAACTAAGAAAAGAAGGTGAAGAAAAAGAAAAACCAAATGACTCACCATGTATAATTGCCTTCAAGAAGAAAAGATCTCCAAAAGATGAAATCCACAGAGAAAAATCTTTCAAAATATTAAAAATGGTGTTTAGAGAAATTTTTTTGTCTTTTTTGGAGTTTTTTCTCGAGAGCCAAGAGAGAGAAAATTCATACAAATTTTCCTATTTTATACATAAATCTTGAGGCACATAAATTAGTATTTTAGGGAGTGAAATAGCTATTTTGGCCTTAAAATAACCGTTTTGATGTGCAAAATGGTCGATTTGAACCAAAACGGTCGTTTTGAGGATCAAAATAGTCATTTTGCCCATGAGGGTGATGTTTATGGATTCTTCCTTTTTTGGCAAAATGATGTCATTTTGTCGAGGAAAAGTGGCAATTTCAGACATATGAAATGACCATTTTGAGGCTAAAATGACAATTTTAGCAAGGCATGAAAATGCTCATTTTAAAGCAAAATGATGTTGTTTTGCCTAATGGCCAGAAATGTGTAAAAATGCAATTTTATTAATTTTAAAACTTTATCTTCTTTTTCAAATACTCCATATCGTGGGGGCTTTCGCCCCTCGCACCCCTTATGGCATTAATGTTAGGCATTAGGATCAAGCCCTCAACCTACCATAGATGCCAATTTTTCTTTCATTTTGTGTCCCATCGCATGATTGTTCAAGTCAAGTAAAACCTTTTATTTTAAATTTTTAAAGAAAATTTTAAGATCTGTGGATTAGATGTTAACATCCTTATTCCTCAGAATTTAATCCTTTTCTTCATCATTAGGCAATTTGAAAATAAAAGCCCCAGAAACCTAGTGTCTATAGTTGCTCACAACTTTAGGAAGGTGATTATAGAGTGTGTAAGGTGACCTAAAGTTTAGAAGGAGAGACACCTGCCTTATAGGGCAACCCTTCTTATATGTGATCTATACCATTATTAGTTTGGCTTAAGCTGTGCTAGGATGTTGCACCTGAGGTTGATATGGTTTGGGCAGTGCTAAGATGTTGCACCTAAGGTTGTTGTAGAATAGGGCAATGCTAGGACGTTGAACCCAGACTCATGTAGTGCTAAGATGTTACACCTAAGTTTGATGCGGTTCGAGCAGTGCTAGGATATTACACTCGAGGTTGAAAAGGGAATTGTCTAGTGCTAGGATGTTACACCTATACTTGAGTTACGCTTGGACATTACACCTAAGGTTCATGTGGATCAAGAAGTTTTAGGATGCTACCTAAGATTGAAGTGGAACTGGGTAGTGCTAAGATGTCGCACCCAGACTCAAACAGTGTTGGGACATTGCACTTGAGGTTGATATAGATCGAGCAGTGTACATTGCACCTAAGGTTGATGTGGATTGGGCAGTGCTAAGACATTGCACCAAAGGTTGAAGTGGAATTGGGCAATGTTAGGACATTGCACCCATACTTAGGTAGTGTTAAGTTGTTGCACCAAAGGTTGAATTGGAACTGGACAGGTCTAGGATGTTACACCAAGACTTAGGTAGTGCTAGGACATTGCACATGAGGTTTATATGGATTAGGCAGTGCTAGGACATTACACCTGAGGTTGAAGTGGAATTGGGCAGTGCTAAGATGTTACACCTAAACTCAGGCAGTGTTAGGATGTTGCACTTGAGGTTGATGTGGATCGAGTAGTGCTAGGATGTTACACCTGAGGTTAATGTTAAGAGAAAATTTTATTAACAGAGGGTCACTGACCTTGCCCCCTATAATAGAACAAATGGTGATTGACGATGATTGGTTTAGCATTTGTGACATTGCATTCAAACTCTACTTTTCCCTTATAATAAAAAGGTTAAAGCGTGTTAGTCATTTATGGAGTTGGATATAGCATCATACCCTTATAAACTTAGAAATATTGTTGTTTTTTTTATTGCGTAGGCTTATGAAGGCTTACAACTTACTCCTTACTATTAGACTAAGCAATTATCATAAAGACTGCCCCCTACAAGAAAGAGTTGAAATATGTTAGTCACTATATTTTTAATTGTAATTTTTGATGTATGTTGTCTGTGAGTGCTTCTTGTCTTAATTGAAATGATTTTGTTTGTTTCTTCTTCCATTTCTTTTTTATGCCTTTATGATTGATTAATTAATTTATTATATATATATATATATATTAAATATAAATGTAATTAATAGAAAAGAACTAATAATTTTATAAATAAAAGCTTTGAGTACAAATCTTAGTGTCCTAGGCTAATATGTACAAATAATATATAAGCAAAAAGAAAGCAAGTCTAAAAGAAACCAAGTCTAAGGCATAGAAGGGTGTCTTAGGGACTGTAGTGTTTAGATTTCTACCTCAATCTACTCCATCCTAGTCAATAGCTCATGACAAGTACCCTCAATTTGTGTGTTCACATTTGTGTGTATGGACTGGAGCTACATCATGAGCCTAGCCTCTATACCTTGCAAGAGAACCTCAACAGAAGGCAGAGGAGTCATTAAAGAGGATAGTCAAGCCTCATCAGTCCACTAATGTTGTCACTATAGGAAATTAGTAAGACCTAAGACATCACCAAATAGTTGATCTAAATATATGTCAAATTATGTGTCTGTTGGGTCTGCCCCTATTAGTTGTACCTCATCTTGTGCAGCTAGCTCTTTAGGTGTATGAAATCTATATCTAGTTAGGCATGTTTGATCATGCACTACAATCCTAATGGTGAAGCATGTCTCTTGATCCACCTATAACTACTATGCAATAGGAGCTCCCATCTACTCTATGTCTACACCCATGCTGGTAAGGATAATAGTAATAAGGCCGTCCACCATAGTCTCCTTACCGGGGAATCTACTAGCCTAATGAAGATGCTCTAAAATAGACAACAATGGGTTAAATTAAACCCTATGCTCTATAGCCCAGAGACCATATAGCTTAGTCTGATTCACTAATCAGTGCTACCATTGCAGCCCAAGTAAGAGAGAGCAAATACTTTATGCAGATACCAATGGAACGAATCTTAGAGTAAAGAAGCCTTTATGTAGTTGGCTCTATAAAAGGTGCGCTCATAGTTAATGGTAGCCTATTGATCATTTAAACTCTAAGGTATCTCTATAATACCATCAACAAGCAATCTGAGAATCTCAAAAAGGCATCAGATAGAGAGTTGATAGCACATATCTAGAACCTCAAATTGGATGGCCGTCTCATCTAAAGGGTGCATCGAATGGTACTAAAGTGTGCTTTGAAACTGGAGTGCTACCTTAAGATACATGGCATGGCAATGAGAATAGAAGTCTCTCTAACCTACTTGTGCTAGGAGTTGTTCAACTCTGGGTAGTGCTCCTAGGTCACACAATGTGTTGGCATAGAAATAATGGCTCCCAATAAAGGTGATGAAAGCTAAGCATCGAAATCACTCAACCTCCTCAACATTGAGCTAACCAAGTGCTGCCACATGTGTCAAAATAAGTTAATGGCAAACCCGGCTTTGTTGTCTACATGGAGGCATATTTTCTTTCTTTTTTTTTTCTTTTTTTTCTCTCTTTTTTTGTTATGCCAAAGCAAGAAATGGTAAAAATTAAAGGAAAGTAAAAAAAATGATTTTTATAGGCACTAGGTGAAAAAACCATTTTAGCCTTACTGAAATAGTCATTTTGTATGTAAAATGACCATTTCACCTAAGGGTAAAATGGTTTTTTTTGGCTTGTGCTGAAACGACCATTTTATGCTTGTAGTAAATGGTTGTTTTGGTTAAAATGGGTCATTTTCCCCCAAAAAACAAATGTTTTGCTTTGTGAAATAGCCATTTTGGGTCCATAGCCTATAAATGCCAAGAATTTATGCATGGATCCTCATGCCACTTGAGTTTTTCCTCCTTTTTTATTCCAATAAGTGATGAATTCCTCCAGAAACTTCGCAAATCCTTGATCTCCCCTCTACTTGGGCAATTCCCATTCTAGCCCCTTTTTTTTTCTTAAAATCCCTCTGATGGGTCTAATTTGATTTATCTTTGTTGAAGATTGCTACCCATTTTTGGGGCCTAAAGTTTCATGTTTTTCAATTTTCTCATTAAGAGTTATGCCTTTTATCTGAAGAATTTTGTGTAATTATAGAGGTGCTCTACTCATCTGTATGCCACCTTGCTACCCGAGTTGTGTTCTCTATTACCAGTATGAAGTTGTTGATGCTCTTGAGATACTTTTTTCTCTATCACCTAGTAGGTCCCACAGAGAACTAATTTCTCTAAATGCTTTATTGACCTATGTTAAGGGCTATACCAACATTCCATCCCTTTATACAAGGGTGTACCTATTCCTATTCTTCTCTAAATATCTGACGATGACATCTGTCAGCCATTTTAGAGACTATCAATTGTTCAGTGTAATAAACGAGCTAACCAAAGGCTCAAACCCTTTTGTGCTAATACTTGCTGAGACTATTATGGGTATAGATATAGTGCAGTCTAGTGAAGCTGATTTCTTTCGTAGGAGTTCAATTTTCCTTCAAGGTAGCTTTTTTTAATAGACCACCGCCTAAAGGGTTTTCACCCTATTCTCTAGTCTCCCTTTTACTTAGGAAATTGTTCAGGTTTTTCTTCCTAATAGACTTTTAGTGGTAGACTGCCCTTGTAAGTTTTCACCCTATCCCCCACTTGGCTTTTACTTAGGAAGCCTTTATAGGTTTTTATTCCTAATTCTATTTTTTAGGTTTAGTTATTAGAGAAGCTTCACTTGTTGCATGACCCTCCCCCTTCATGTCTTTGGGTCTTATAGTCTAAAATACTTGCTACCTTATGCTGTTATACATCATTTTTTTAACGTGGAGCAATGGGTTATTTAGATAATTGCTATTATTAATGAAAGCATAAATTTCATAAGCCCATGGATTTCCCTACAGCACATATGAAGAAGCAATTCTATAAGCTGTGTACCTCTCATTAGCTTAAATAAAGTTCCATTCTATATTTTGGATTGCTGTGCAAGTCAATTTGGAGAGACCCAAGGCATTATCTTTCACTTACTATTATTTAAAGGGGGAGACTTATTTGTCGCTTTTGCTACTGGGTACTATGACCTATATAAATAATTACCCTTAAAGATCAAAATTCCTCCCAAAATCTCTTGCAAATTTTAGACTTCTTAGGCATATAAAGTTTAGGTGATGGGACCTTCCCGAGACAACTAGACCCGATGGTTAAAGGTGGAAAGTGAGAGGACCAATAAGAGACAGAAGATTTAAAAAAATGTATTCATATTGCTTTTTTTAGACTCAAGTACAAAAGTGATATAATGACAATATTTCCATCTCTCTAGTCCATAAGATGCTTAATCGAGCTTATTAAAGTTATCATATCGATTTGCATTATATTGACATTTTATGATAATCACAATTGAATATTAAAGCAACAACATATTTCCTCATTTAATCAAGGGAAATCTTAATTAAATCTTAAACTCCTATTGTGAACTAGCCCTCATGGGTTTTCTTAATTGACTATTTTCTCTCAACCTCTAATTATTGAATAAGATGCCTTTTTTTGGTTTTCACCTTATTGGGGAGCCCATTCTTCGCAAGGCTGCCGTTTACCGATTTTTGCCCTCCAGTGAATTTTTTTTATCTTTAACCATAGAACCTTTTTAGTTTATTCACATTTATAAGCTCCTTAAACTCATTCCCATCACAAATCTCTAAGGATTGCCATACCCTTTGGCAATAATTCCCTAAGAATGAATGGTCCTTCCCAATTCGGCCTAAATTTCCACTTGGATTAGCTAGACCTGGTCTTATTTGCTTAAGAACTAGTCTTCCTTCCTTCAACTAGTAATTTTTAACCCTTTTGCCAAAAGGCTCATGCCATCTTTTTCTGATAAACTTCATAGTGATAACAGGCTTTTAGCCATTCCTTATCTAACAAGTACGACTATTAGAGCCTCTGCTCTACCTAAACTATCTAAATAATCTCTACATCTATTGCCACCTTAAGGACTTAAGTTTAATCTCTACCGAAAGCACCGCGTTTGACCCATATACCAATGAAAATTGAGTGGCACCTATTGAAGTCCTAATAGTAGTTTTGTATCACCAAAGAACACATAGGAGTCTGTTAGCCGAATCTTTATAGATTATAACTATCTTGGATAGGATCCTCTTAATGTTCTTATTTGCTACTTCTATTGCTCCATTGCCTTATGGTCTATAAGAAAAGGATTTATAATACTCTATCTTGTAATTTTGTAGTAGTGCCTTTGTCTCAGTCTGAAATTCTTTTCTATGAACTTAGTAATCTCTCTTGCCTCCAACTTCTTAAAGGATTCTGCTGTAAACCATTTTAAGAAATTCTTAATGGCAACTGCAATGAAACGATGCCCATTTGAGGCTATTAGATTTATTTCTCTAATTATGTCTATCCCCCATGCAACAAATGGCCAAAGAGATGATAAGCTATGAATTTCTTATGTAGTTACATGTCTTAAATCCCTATAGTGATGGCACTTCTGACATTTTTGTACATACTTTGAATAATCATGGTCTATTGTAAGCTAAAAGAACCTCTAACATATGATCTTCTTAGCTAACTCTAAACCATTCATGTGTGTGCCACAAGACCCCATATGTATCTCTTTCATGACCCTTTCTACTTCTTTCTCTTCTAAGCAATAGAGTTGAAGACCATCTGCTTGCCTTTTGTATAAGATCCCACTTGCACTAATAAACTAAGTTGACAACTTTCTCAATAGTCTCTTGTCCCTATCCATAGCTTCTTCAAGAAATTCCTTATTCTCTAAGTAATTCTAGATAACATAAAACCATGGTTCATTTTCTTTCTATTCAATTTCCATTATCTACTCTAATTTGTAGTAAGGCTTTTTTGAACTAGAAATGATTATTTGTTTAATGGCTACCCTTTTCAGATTATCCCACTTAGAGACTAGGGTGCCCAATGGATCTACTAGATGATTCTTGTCTCTAAGAACATGGCAAAAAGTACACATCTTGAATAGTCTACTAATTAATCTAAGATTTTTTGTATAAGGCAATAGTTTTTCTTCATGAATGGTTTATTCTTTATTAGCTTGATACACTACCAAAGATGAATCCCCAAATACCTCAACTACCATAGCACCAAGAGTCAACAATGCTTCAAGCCCGAATACACAAACCTCATATTCAACCATATTGTTCGTAACCTTATACCTCAATTTTTTAGCTAATGATAGCTTCTCTTCTTCAGGAGTTATCAATATTACCTCTACATCTACTCCTCTATTATTTACTGCACCATTAAAATACATTGGCCAGGCTTAGACTATTATTAGGTTTAGGTTCTCATTTGTGAATTTAAACTTTAGTGACTCTTTTTCTAGCAGATGATTAGCTAGGAATTCTATAACTAATTGCCCTTTTATGGTCTTCTTTATATATACTGAATGTTAAACTCTTCAAGTAAAAGAAGCCATTTATTCATCTTGCCTATCAAAGATGGAGTTGTTTGAAGATATCTCAATGGATTATGCTTGGATACTGCCTATACTATATATGATTAGAAATAGTGCCTTAGTTTTTTCAAAGCCCACACTATTGCTAAACAAATCTTTTCCACTTCTACATACTTGGCTTTATAAGGCAAAAATTTCTTATTCAGGTAATAAATTGCAAACTCAAGTCTAAATTCACCCTCTTGTGCTACCATGGCCCCTAATGAATTTTCTTTAATAGACAAGTAGAGATTAGTGGTTTCCTATACCTTTATAGCTGTAGGATTAGTGGATTTAACAAATATGGCTTAATAATGTCAAAAGCTCTTTGATAGTTATCGTTGCACTCAATTTGTTGGTTCTTTCTAAGAAGTTTGAAAATAAGCTCACATATAGTGGCGAGCTTGGCTATGAATATGATGATATATTGTATTCTTCCTAGAAATCCCTTTATTTCCTTTTCTTTCTTTGGAGCTAGCATTTCTCTAACAGCTTTGACTTTATCAGGGTCCACTTCAATCCCTACTTGACTTACTATATGCCTCAAGAGTTTCCTTGATGTTACCTCGAAGACACTTTTTTTACATTCAGACACAGGTTGTACTCATCAATCCACTTAAAGAATTTTCCAATGCTTCACAATGCCTTCTCTCATAGTAGACTTGATCATCATATCATCCATATATACTTCTACTTCTTTGTCAATCAAGTCATCTAAGATCCTAGTGGCCATCCTCTAGTAAGTAGCTCTAGCATTTTTCAACCAAAAAGGCATTACCTTGTAGCAAAAGGTTCACCAAACTATGATGAAGGTAGTTTTTATCTTGTTCGCTATCCTATTTAGAATCTGATAGTAACTAACATACCCATTAATGAAATAATACATTTTGCACATTACCGCCCTATCAACCAGATCATCTATGTGTGATAATAGAAAGTCAACTTTTGGGCAGGCCTTATTCATGTCCCTATAGTCTATGCACATCCTACCCTTATCATCCTTCTTAGTAATAGGCACTACATTGGATAGCTAGGTTGAATACTGTACTTCTTCTAAGAACTTGGGTTTGATCTATTTCTGCACTTCTTCATTTATCTTTTCTGCCCATTCTAGCCTTATCCTTCTCAACTTTTGCTTTACCGATTTCACTTCTAGGTACTTTTAAATGGCATGTTTTGCTACTTCTCGATCCATCCCGGGTATGTCTTTATAGGTTCAAGCAAATACTTTTTTATATTTTTTAATATTCTCTCAAATTTTATCCTCTCTTTAGAGTTATATAGATGCAATTAAGATTTCTTTTAGATTTTCATTTGTATTGAGATTAAACGAGGTAGTATTAATTGAATTAATGTCAAACATGTTATACGTGACGTGATTATCATTATGCATGATGCAATTAGATGAGACATCACAAAAATGAGCAAAATCATTCATCTTATTAACAAAAGAAATAGAAACAGCATCATCAAATAGTTCGAGTACATATAGAATTTAAGAAAAGTCTTTTAAAGGGTTTTCTTCTTCTATCTTCTTCTTTCCTTTATCTTAGAGCATGACAGTAGTTAGAATTCTTCCTTGGGCTTAATTTCTAGATCAACTAGATTGGTCATAACCTCTTTATCCTAAAATTTTAAAGTCACTTTTAGTTAATTTGTAGCCTAGTCAAATACACCATTGAAAATTTCAAACCCAAGCACAATCTTCCCTTTTTTAACATTTGGCTCTGACTCTCCATGATAATCGATATTACTTTTAGCCCAAACAAAACTCTCTTCTAATGATGGGATACCCTTACTAGTCTTTTTTGGCTTTAAAGTTTCTACTATGTATCCTAACCCCTTCCGATCCTTCTACCCTTTCGGCTGAATGGTTGAGATCAAATCATCTAAATTGTTTCCTAAACTAGTACCAGGTAAATAGTTCATCTATTTCAACATATTTACCACCTTAGGATCATCCTCTTCCTCTTTTAAGAAAATCCCAGCTATATGGAATCCAATGAAAAGTTTATTGGCTATCTCAAGCATCAAAACTTGATTCCCTCTCGAAGCTCATATAGTTATGACCTCGCCATCACGAAGGATCTTTATCATCTAATGTAGTATTGATGGAACCCCTCATAACTTATGGAACCATGGCTTTCCCAAAATCACTGAGAAGTTCATAGGGATATCAAGCACTGTGAACTTGATATTGTCTATGATCACCCCTATTTTGACCTTAACTTTGAAAGTCCCATATGCCTATCTATTCATATTGTCATAAGCCATGATGGTAAGCTTAGACTGAAAGATCATAGAATCTTTAATCCAGTATGTAGCTACCACTTTGAGTGGGCATACATTAATTGAAGACCTATCATCAACCATTACATATAATGTGTGCTTGCCATTGACTTTGTCTTTATGTATAGAGAGCAATTGTGGTGATGCCCTTGTGGTGGAAGATCTATATTAGAGAAGTTGATCGCTATTTTTTCTTCCCCTTTTACCATTGCCACTCACTCATATGGCAATATGATAGTTGAAACCATTACATGACATAGAGCTTTAACCACCTTTTGTTGATGAGAGGGGGATTAATGCAACAAATTTCGAATTGAAATATGTGCGGGAGTTTTCTTTAGCTATTTAATCATTATATCTTCTTCTTGTCCTGTAATAGGGGGAATTAGCTCTTTTCCTATCTCTAGTGCTACCCGACCGCTTTAAGTTACTGCATTAGTTTCTGCTTTTGCCTTTTATTTCTTTTCTAAATCTAAGTCAACCTATAAATCTTATACTTTTTACTCTAAATATGAGTCAACCCATAAGTTTTATACTTGTTCTTCTAGATCACTCTCACTGTTAGTAGTCTAAATATCTATAGAACAAACCAAACCTTGAATTAACTCTATCTTTTTTTGCACCGCTAAGTAGTCATTTCCATATAAATCTCATAGCACATACAATTATGGCATCCCCAAACTAACCATGTTGATGGGTGGAGGAATGTTTGAGTAAGCACCCTAACCTTTCTATATCTTCTCTAAATCAAGTATCTATCTTGCATCAATCAGATCCTAAATCATATCCCTTAAAGAGTGGTAGTTATCTATATCATGACTCCTATGCTAGTGATACTGCTAGTACAAGTGTGATCTATGATACTGCTGGCCCTTACTCTTGGTAGGTTTAAAAGTAATGGGTTGAAGCTTCCCTTGTTTCTGGAATCATTTCAAGGACCAAGATAGTGGTTTTCTCGAATTCAAATAATGTCTATTCATAGTAGATACCTCAGCAGTTTTACTAGTTCCACTAAAACCTATTATAGTTGTCCCTCTACTACTTAAGTTCCTTCTATTATTAAACCCTCCTGAGTTCCTTTTCTACTCAGCATGCTTTTCTTCCAAATCTATTGTAATATCCTTTAATGATTCCTAGTCTTTAAGCCTTTTTGCTTTTAACTTATCCTTTAAGTATGGATTGGCATTCTTAATAAACATATGGATCTAGTCTGCTATTTTTGACTTCTTTCTTATTTCTAGAACTTTAGATCTCCATCTTGTCAAGTACTCTATGAAGGTCTCATTAGGCTTCTGCTTAAGTAGCTTAAGGTCATTCATTCTAACCTCTATATGAGTGTTACAGTTATAGTAACTAATAAAAGCTTAAGTGACCACATTTATTTTCTTTTCTAGTCCATCATACTAGTCAATTGCTCTATCCTATAGTGTCAGGCTAAAATAAGCCACCTTTTACTTTCTACTAAGTTCTAAGCCTCTCATGACTATAGCATGCTACTTAATATTGGCTTTTGGATCAGTCGTCCCATCAAACTTGGGTAACTTAGGCATTTAAAACTTGAAAGGTAATACCTCTTTAGATTCTAAAGTAAGCTCATCAAGATCTATCCCTTTGCCACTCGTAATAAGTCTAGCCATTGCTTCTATTTTCTCTTCTAACTTCTTCATAGTGGCATCCTTAACCCTTCAGGGTGTAACTATCTTACTAGATTTATCTTTATAATCCTTAAGTAAATCAAACTCTAAATTGAAATATTTAGCTTTCTACTTCTTATAACTTGAACCCCTTACAACTCCTTTCTTAGCACAAATTCCCCTAAAAATGGCTATAACCTTTTCAATAGTTGTAGATATAATCACTTCGGCAGATGATGATGTATGAAAAGTAATAGCAACCTTAGTAATTGCCCTTGAGATCAAGGATATCATTTTTCTTTCAAACTTTAAGAATTTCTTGTCTATCTTAACTTTAAAGTATGAAGTTGAGGAACTACCTTCCCTTGTCATGTCTGTTTGATTATGAGTGGTATAAATGAATTTTTATCAAGTTATCCTTTTGTCTAACCCATATACCTAAGCAACTTAAGGATTTATGATGGCTATAATACAAAGGGTTATAAATGACAAATGAGATGCATGTGGATGCATGAAATGTAGGTATATGTTATTGTGTACAATAACAAACACAAGCAAGAGCCTTCCAACCTTATCACTTCCCACATATGAGGTCAACGTGCTCTTTCCTAAGAGGGCTTACTTATGGGACATTGGAGTCCCAAATAGGTTCAAATAATAAACAACAAATAGTTGAACATTATTTCTCCCATATTAAAAGAGTGCATGTAAGATATTTGGCCTATATATATTGGATATGTTTAATCAAACCAAAAATGCGAGGTTTAGCCCATTCCAGTTAGAAATGGCCTAATGGGTTCGATAACATTTTAAGATGATTAATGTAATGCTCGTAAATAAAGGCTCTGTGAATAGTACCATTGAAGTCGAAAAGTATTCCTAGAGTAACGGGTCACCTTTACAAGGC
>CANXYI012027933.1:0-13589 GCA_948208565.1 Hura crepitans
CTTTCTTGCTCACTATAAACCCTAATAACTTTCCCGATGTGATGCCAAAGACACATTTCTTGGGGTTAAGCCTCTTGTTGAACTGGTCTAACCTTTGGAAGAACTTTTCTAGTGCTTTAAAATGTCCTTCCCATTTTATGGACTTTACCATCATGTCATCTACATATACTTTGACTTCTTTGTACATCATGTCATAGAATAACTTAGTGGCCATTCACTGATAAGTGGCCCTTGCATTCTTTAACCTAAAATGCATCACCTTGTAACAATATGTACCTCATTCTGTTATGAAGGTTGTCTTGCACTTATCTATCACTTTCATCAGTATTTGATTGTACCCAGAAAACCCATCAACGAATAAGTATATAGTAGCCATTGCTATACTATCCACCAACACATCTATATAAGGAAGGGGAAAATCATCTTTTGGACATGCCTTGTTTAGGTCTTGATAATCTATGCATATTCTGACCTTTTCATCTTTCTTAGGCACTGGCACTTTATTAGCAAGCCAAGTGGGGAAGATTATTTCCTCAATGAACTTTGCCTTAACTAATTTAACTACATCCTCTTTTACTTTCTCTTCCCATTTAGGTCTCATTCTTTTGAGCTTCTGTCATACTGGGATAGTGTGGTTGTGCATTGGTAAGGTATGTTCTACAATTTCTCTATCAATCCCCAGCATGTCATCATAGTTCCAGGCAAAAATTCTTTCATATTTCTTCAGTAATCTCTCAAATTTTTCTCTTTCTTTGATAGTAGTATTATGGGCAATTAATACATTCTTTGGTTTTTCATTGGTTCCAAGATTAAAAGGATTAGTTTTGATGCAATTGATGTCAAAAATGCTCGTGTAATGATCATATGGATGTATATTACAATCAGGATAAAAATCACACAAGTAAGCAAGTTCACTATTCATTTTATTAGAAAAATAATTGTTTGCCTCAAAGAGGTCACAAAGATACAATTTATCCATAAATAAATCAGAATCCTTTAACTCAGGCATGTCCTCTAAGATGGCAGGGTAGACTTCTTCAGCAGTTGATAGCTTTAAGAACACTTCCTCTATCCACTGAACCTAAGTAAGATGTCTTGTTTCCCAATCCACAACATTGACAAAGATCTCGAACCCTGGCTTGTAGCACCTCTTTATTATGGTAGGTTCTAGGGTCCCATCGTACTTAGTGCCCTTTTGCTTGGGAAAGTGATCTTTTAATGAATTGCCCTGTCTTAGGATACCCTTTTTTCTTGGATTATAGCCTAACCCCTTGGTATCCTTCTGGGTGTATGGCTATAGTGGTTCGGTGATACCTTGAAAGTTTTTCCTTAAACTAGCTCCTGGAAAGAAATCCATTCACTTTATCATTTTAGACACAACTGGGTCCATATAATCCTCATAAATTCCCGTAACATGGAATCCATTGAAAGGCTAATTGGTGATAGCTAAAGTGGAGATGGCATGATCGACTTTGGCCTTTATGGTAACGATATTGCCTTCATATGGGAACTTAATCATTTGATGTACAGTCGAGGGAACTACCCTTAGCTTGTGGAACTAAGGCCTTCTAAATAAGACAGAGAAGGTAGCAGGTATGTCGATAACTGTGAACTCAACCTCATTAATAATTGGTCCCACCTATACCTTGACTATGAAAAACCCCTCAAGTTGCCTCGTGGTGTCGTCATAAGCTTTAATAGTGATGCTAGAAGGTAACAAATCATCTTTCTTGATCCCCAAAGCAGCTAGGATCTTAGTAGGGCAAACACAAAGGGAAGAGCCATCATCTACAATTGTACAACCCATTTTCTTACCATTTATTTTGGCTTTAATAAAAAGGGGTCTATTATGCTCCCTTCCTTCTAAAGGCATATCTGTATCTAAAAATGTGATGAGGCCTATATTGCCTATTTTCATTACTTTTACCAGTTCATCAGGTGTGGTAGTCACAGAAATAGTGACTTAACCCAGGGCTTCAACCACTTTTTACCTATGGTCTGTGGATGACATCAATAAATCCCAAATGCTAATGTTGGCTTGAGTTTTCTTGAGCTATTTCAATACCTCATCACGCTTATCTGCTCTAGATTTGGGTTCTTTTTTTGGTAAGATCAAACCATTCTTTTCTACTCTCTCTATCATTTCTCCCTCAACCCGTATTGGCTCTCTCTTACCCTTTTCAAAATCCTCATTAGAGGATTCATCCTAGAAACTCTTGCTCCCCCTAGCCTCACGGTCACTCTCGCTATCCCAAAAGTCGATCATCAAGATTGATTCACTCACCCTCACTCCTACTTCTATAGCTAAGTTAGACCCATAGATCTCTCTCAGCACATACCTTTCAGGTAATTCAAATTTAAAGAGGCATGTAGTGTGATGTTTTGGCAGTGGGTTTGATAAGGTTTTTAGATCAGGGATCTATTTTGAATCAATAAGATCCTGAATAGCCTTTCTGAGGAGTTTGCAGTTGTCTATAAGGTGTCAAGTTCTGTAATGATAAGCATAGTATTAATTATGCCTATGATTTGGGGGTAGTGGTCTATTGAATGGTTAGTATGGAAGTGGCTATAGTTTCCCTTCTTTAGTGAGCTTCTTCAAGCACCATGACAAAGATTTACCTAGATTTGAGTACCTGTGGCCTTGAATTGCATGTACCTCGGCTATTTTAGTGGCGTTACTAGTATTTCCACTCATAAATGTAGGGTTATTATTCGATCTCTTATAACCCTTATTTTGATACCCAATTTTAAGGTCAATAGCGATGTCTTTCAATTATTCCAAGGTAATAATGCCTTTAGCTGTGAGCCCATTGTTCCTATAAGTATTGGTATTTCTAATGAACATTTTTATCTGGTCGATTTCTTTGGGCTTATTCCTCATCTTTAAGATCTTTTCCCTCCACCTTTAGAGATAGTTAAAAAAGCTCTCATTGGGCTTTTACTTTATCAGCTCCAGGTCCTTCAAAGTGATCTCAACATTGGCATTATTAGCATATTGCTTTTTGAATGCCCTTGCCAACTCAGTCTAGTCTTCCTTGATCCTTTTTTCTTAGTAATGGTACCAGTCAAGAGCCTAACGTATGAGGGACATGCTGAATAGATTCACAATTTGCTATTCTATTAGGTGGGTGGCTTTCATGGCTATTGTGTACTATTTCAAGTGGGTGCGAGGATTTATGGTCCTATCGAACTTGGTTAAATTAGGCATCTTAAACTTGTGAGGCATAGGGTGATCGGGCCTTAGACTGAAGTCATCCATGTCAATATCTTTGTCCCTAGTCACTAATCAAGACATGGCCTCTATCTTTTCATTCAAGTTTCTCAACTGGTCATTCTCGTGTACCTTAGGAGGGGGTACCTTGTTGTAGGCCCTTACCACCTGTGGTATCTTATCATCGGATGATTAGTCATCCTTAGGCTCCTATGTTATCTCCTTCCCCTTATTGGTCCCAAAAGACTACCCTACCTCTTGAGGGTTCTGCACATGTGACAGGACATTGGTAACTAGTGACATCATCCTCCTTTCCATCTTAGCCATTGCTTTTATGAACATAACCTTGGCTATGTACTCGTCAGAAGACATGGTTTTTTGCTTAGGTTGTATAGGTACTTCTGTGCTAATTCTATTGATACACTTGCGTACTCTCTTCCACTGAGCAATAAGTGTAGGATCAATGATGGCTAGACAAGGCAAAGGGATCAAACATGATGCATATACAGTATAAGATGCATGATGTGCAAATGTGTGTTTGTGATGCAGCGAAAGACAAACACATGCAATAGTCCTTTAAACCTTATTACTTCCACACACATAGTCTTATTCATCATTCCTAAGTGGCTTACCTAAGCATCATTGGGGGACATATAGGTTTGAACATGGGCTTGATTAGGCCCAATAACCTCCTATATTTAAAGTGCAAGCAAAAGTAGTAACCTCAAGACATTTATATCTTATTTGATGTAAAATTAGGGCGGGCCTATCCCGAACAAAAGGCATAATAGGTTTATGCCCACTTCAAATAAGGCTAAATGTAATTAGGTTTATATAGCAATCATAAATGCAATCGCATACACTTAGGGTCATACAACCTAGGGGAAGTTGCTAAACTTGACTATATGGGCTCACGGCTTTGGTCAAAAGGCTGATAGGCTCCTATAAGCAAAGGTCCCTCCTAATGGGCCTTTCCAATCAAGGATAAATAGTGACCGATTAGTTCACCTTTTCATATACCCGAAGGTATGAGGCTTACGAGTGATGGATATGCTAGAACTTCTCCATTCTTAAATGAAAAATGGAGTCATGGTTTACAATACCATCTAAGGTAAAAGGGACAGAGTTTATATAGGATGCAATACATGGGACTGATAAAAATTAGAATATTTGGATGACATATTATTGGCACACTTTTAGATTAAAAATTCCCACTCCCTATTGGAGTCGGCACTATAAAGAATTATGATATTTTTACCAAGGATAAGAGTGGTTAGAGGAGTCACCACCTGGCCTCTACACTAGGACCTCTAATCTTCTATACCAGAAAGGTTCGAAATTTCAAATCTTATTTATGCCCTAAAAACATGTTGTCTATGTATATTTTAAAATTTATCAATCCCTTATCATTCAAGCATACATCATTCTTAATTTAAATTACATCACCTTTGCATGCATGGAAATAAATTGTGATATTTAAAGAATACAATTGCATTTGTTATACATCAAAAAATTGGGTTATTTATTGGTTATTAATTGACTTAACAACTACCCTTAATTCCATAAGAATTGATGGTAATTGCCTAACTCCCATCTCTAGGAGATTGGCCTTTATTAAAATACATTTTTCATGTGACTTTTGATTAGGGAAAACTTGAATCCATTTTATTGGAAAACACCAATTAATTATATAGAAAACTGTTTTAATGTGGGATTAGGATTCAACGTGTAAAACAAGTTGTTTACTAACTATTATAACCTCAAAATGAATGATAAAGTGTTTATGGTACAAAATTAAAGAGACAAATTATAGTCCTAAAGTGGTCTTGCTTTTATGTCACTAGGTTCACACGGACAACAAAAAGGTCAGCCGTTGGTCCGTGTAGACCATTGCTAGGGAAGGATTATGTCCGTTCCATCTTCCACTCTAACTAAAGAATCTAATTGACAACTCAGAAAATATCAAAGCCAAAGAGGATAGATCATGATTATTGACACATGATAAATAGAATATGAACATATGTGGGATGAATGAATCTAAGGCCAATGACTATACAAGCAAGACACATGCTGAGGAATCATTATATAACTTACCACACATTGGTCTATGCAGACATACAACCCTTAGGATAGGGAGTATGTGCAGACTACTTTCCAACTTTAGGGACACAATCGCATACTTTCAATATCAACCCATGGATATATTAATTCACATCAATCAACTAGCATATAACGTAGTACTATTAGAATAAAGAATCATGTTCATTAGGTATAGGTCTATGTGGACCAGGTTACCAAATTCTCATAAAAGAAAGAAAGCCATATGAACTAACCTATATGCTTATGCCTAAAGGTACTAAGTCCATACGGACCTAATCACACATATGATTAGATTTATGCAGTGGTGATCAACATCATGCAACATATTAAACATTAGCTATATGTATCAATCTCACATCCTATGTATCAAATACAATTGGCCTACTCATAATAAATAGGAGTAAGGATAACAAAGTATCACCTCACTTATAATCAGCTTCAGAGATCATTGGCACATCAAAACGTCAAAGAATTCTTCAATAGACCTCATATATTACCTAGATAAGGGATCTCTTCAAAAACTAGCACAAAAGCCTTACAATTTAAGTGAATATGGTTGAAATCGCTTTTAGATTAGGCCTCACAAACTCTTTAGTGTTTTTTGTCATTGGAATATGTGTGATTGTAATTCTTTTATGAATCTAAAAAAAACTAAACCCCTTCTCTATTGATGTAGAGAAGTATTTATACTTACTTTTTAGATTTTTTTTCTTCTCCGTCTAGAAAGGAGTCCTAATCTTTAAAGGATTCTGGCTTCTGGACTGAACAAGCAATATTTCCATCAAGAGTGCTTTTCCCGTCAGCAAGTCTATGTGGACTTATCCATACTAGTCTGTATGGACTAGGTTCTTTGGTATAATGGTTCGTGATCCTCATGGGCTAGGCTCTAGCCTATTCCTGTAGTTAGTCCGTGCAAACATCGATAGTAAGTCTGTGTAGACCTACATCTAAATGGCTTTATGCTAGGCCTGAGAGTTTATTTCTGGCTATCATTATAAGTCAAGGTGGGATGCCTATAGCTTCTAGTTAAGATGATTCATTAATTGAATCTTATTACCTAACCTAGACATTTAACCTGGAGTGATAAATGCTATTTCCTCCTTATTTATCATTTAATTACCATTTAGTTATGAACCATACTAACATTCTTTCACTCTATTTACTCTTACCATGCCTAAGTTACATGACTTGTATACCTTAGCCATTTATGCTTACTATTCCCAAATCAATCTTCGTCATTCAGCTCTATTCATTATGTATATATGTATAGGTTACTATCTACTTTACTTACATTAGATAATTTCTTCTTTAACATATTTCTTCATGCATGTTTTTTTATTCATTCACCATTGCATCAGTCTTTTACTCCCTTTAGGAATCTCACTAAGATTACATAAGTTTATTTAATCTCTCTCTTTATAGCTTATCTTTTGTTCTTAAAGTGTTTATTCATAAGTTATCTCAACTTTAATAGTTAACCTTTAGTTCCTTTTTAATATCTTTTAAGGCTGTTGAAGTTCTTTAATTTATCCATTTATACCCCTATAGGTCGGGAAGAACTCCAAACCACTAGATAACAAGAATCACAATGTGTAGTGGCCCCCATTTTAGACCTCGACAGCTGCACCTACCCAGTTCGAGAATCGAATAAAGACCAAGATGTATTGTGGCCCCCATTTTAGGCCTCAGTGTCTGTACACACCCTTTACCCGATAGCAAGGATCAGATCAGAAGAACCTCCCAATATCATAAAGGGGATAGCAGGGCTCAGCCCTATTGGACATCTCAATATCCCAGTATAATCAACACAAGCAAGACATCTAGTGGATAATAGGGATCAGCCCCATGAGACCTCTTAATATCCACTAGTGGGTAGTAGGGATCAGTCCGTAGACCTTCCAATACCCAAGAGTGGATAGCAAGGATCAACCATAAGCTTCCCAATACTTAGAGCATGTAGGCTCAGATCAATACTTAGTGGCTGCACCCATCATACATAAGCTAAAATTCACATAGACTTAGCCTCTAGCAGCTACTAATCTTTAGTTGACCAGTCAACCTATCTAGTGTATCAATAACTAGTAATCCCATAGTTCCCTTTCCAATTATTTTTCATAGCCATTGCATTCATTATTAGAAATATTTATAGCAAGGCATGTTCTCTAATTGATCATATCACCTTATTTATCAATCAAATTCTATTTAATATTCTTCTAGTTTCACCAAGTTATCATATCCTCCTCTCAAGTCCCATTCTTTCTCTTAATGTTATTTGAGTGTCCTTTATTTCCTTTTGTACATAGTTCTAGTTTCTCCCTATTGCCAAAATATACTAAGTTTTCCTCATTTCCATGTATCCTGAATTATTATATTCCATGGATTTTATATTACTTATTTCTTGCATTACATTACAATAACTGGGTTCCCATATTTAATAATTTACTTTCATGGTTACTATATTCATAATAACATTTATTTTTTATACTGTCTAATAATTTGCTTAATTTAACTTTATGGAATTCTTCATAAGGATTTCACCATACATAAGCCTTTTGGTATATGCTAATTACAATCTCTTTTTTTATTTCGTAGTACACAAAATGTCCATGTATTAGTTTCCTTAAATTTTGACCATACATTACTTATGCCTTAATAATTTCTTATCTTATCTTCTAATTTTACTCCTTTAGCTTGGTATTAATTGTGCAGCTCTCTAACCCATTCTGGTTCTAATTTAATCTAACTAATCACTTTTCCACCTTATTAAATATTTATTCTAATTATTTTCAAGATAATAATACATAGATATTAATTTATTTTCTCAGGTCATTTTTTTCATTCAGTTACGGGTCATCGTAATTTCCTCGGCAGTTGTAAGTCCTTTTTGAGCAAAAGCTACTATTCATTTCATAATCTTTTTCTCTCCAACCTATTAACCCATTTTATTTTCCTTTCACCTTAATCCCTTATATCCCAAAATACTTTACCCTATCCAACACTACAATTATCTTAGCATATTAATCCACTATTTCAAACCCTAAAATCTTAAACAACATCTCTTAATTAAATTCTTATTTTTTCTTCTAACATTTCCCACTTTACCTATTACATTACATGTTCTTACATATCCCTCGTACATACATCATTTGTACAACATACCTTATTAATTCTTTTCACAAAATCATGCCATTTCTTATTCATTCCATGTCACTTACATGTCATATATCATGTTTCCATCCTAACCTCACATGCCTTCATGCCATAAATATATACTCATGCCATGGCATATATGACATACACCTAGTCATGCATGTAACAAATACCTACACATCTTTTCCACATCCAATTCACATCCATAACTTCCTATCTCTTCAAATTACACCTCTTAACATGCATTTCACATACATACACACATAAACACCTATGTAACCAATACTTCCGTACATAGACATAAAGCTTCATTCCATATTTTTCCTAATGTACAAAGTATGTTTCAGTTAAATTCACTTACACTCAGCTCTCAGTCATGTTGAAGTCACTCTAGAACCATTGAATCTATCTTCCTCCACCTTTATCCACTATTACCAAAACTTCCATATTAGGGTTCCAATTTCAAAAATTCCTACAAAATTATACACAACTCCAAATTGAAATCTCTCTTTTGGGATAACATCTAAACCTTAAAATACTCCCTAAAAAAATAAGAAACCTTAGAAAAAATCACTTGCACATAAAAAATGCACTATTCATCAAGTGCTCATAACTTCATTTCTAGACATCCTTTTTCATTTTTGTCAGTTGGAAAGGCTTTAAGAAATCATGCAGGTTTAGAACCATGTAAATTTTAGGTGTTTTTAGGATGGAAGGAGAGAGAAAGAAGTGAAAAATGGTGGCTTCCATGGCTAGTAATGGCATCGGCCATTTGTGGGAGGAGGGAGATGGTGGCTTCTTTTTCATTCCATCCATGTGCACACATGTCCCCTTATCTATATAAGCAAAGTGGATGGCCACAATCGCACCATGTGTCTATCAGATGGCCTAAAATTAATTCTATTTTATTTTAAACTTTTAAAATTCACAATAAATTCTCTAGACCTCTAAAAATCATAATTCTAATTCTAAAAGTCCTCGATTAAATTCATTAAGGGTCCCACAAAATTTCAGCACAAAACTTCTCTAGGAGCTAAGGTTACTATTCATCCATGTAATTTAAAAATTATGAGAAAATAGCAAACGACCTCAAAATATTAAAATTCCTTTTTTAATGGACTCATTGGTGTTTTTTAGCTTTAGGGTATGATATTTTTGGGTCCGTTCGAGAACTTTCTAGAGCTATCCCGATGCAACCCTAACTATGGTCACTATTCATCAGTTCTCAACATTTATTAGTTCTACTAAAATTTTTAATTCATCCTTTTTTATCACTTTTTGGTCGATCAAAGTTCAATTGACCAAAATGCCTATCTATTAGTGAGTTACCCTTCAGAGCCCTTAAGACCACTGTGTCAGGCTCGAGGGTTACCATTTATCAAACGATGGTTTTTTGGGTGTTACATGTTGAGTTGAGTTTAGAGGGTTAGATGGACTAAGATAATGGTGTGCTATTTTGAGATATTTTAGAAATGCTATAGTTATGCAGGTTATAATTTGGTATAGTGCCTGGTACAGCCATTATATTGCCAAAATTTCAACATGAGGACCCCAATAGTATACCTTGGAAATAGTTTTTGAAAATCCATATTTTTGTAACCTTGTACATGTAAAAAAGTTTCATTTTCAAATACTAAGGTTCTAATTTATAATTATTTTCAATAAGAGTACTTTAAATATCCATTTGCATGTTATTCTTATTTATGTCTGGCGATCAAATCGGGTAAGGGTTATCACATTTATTGGTATCAGAGTTTCAATTTAGGCATTCCTCGATATATATATGGGTTATATAAGAGTGTTCTAGAATTTAAAAGTGTGTATCACATAATTATTCATATTATGGCTTATAATTTTTTTCTTTTCCTATAGATTTGAGGATGAGTCAATCTACACCACAAGGTAAAGAGGAAGTCGAGAGCCATACTTCGACTACAATAAGTTAGGTGGCTACCAGGGCTGAGACAATTTCTTCGAGTTATGCTGGGCATGCAGCTTATGGACCATAAGTTTAGGAGGTTTGGTTAGAGCAAATGATGGAATTTGTAAGACAAGAGATAGTTGCTACTGTTACTATTACTATAGTTAATTTTACTCTACCTCTACTAGTTTAGCTAGGGCCTCAAGCTCTTCAGGAAACATACCTTGAGAGGCTTAAGAATAATAGGGTTGAAGGCTTTAAGGGTAAGGAGTTTGATGGATCTCATCGAGTAAAATATTGGCTAGATAGAAACATAAGGATTATGCTACAATTGAGTTGTACTCTAAAGGAGTTTATGAGTTGTGTAACTCCTCTTTTTATAAATGAAGCCTTCAAGTGGTGAGAGACAATTATAGAACATAAGACAGGTGAAAACCTATCTTAGGAATTTTTCCTTAGAGAGTTTAAGAAAAAGTACATAACTGTGCATTACTTAGACTAAAAGAGGTAAGAGTTTGTGGAGTTAAAGTAGAGACACAGGTCCATATCAGAATATGAGAAGGGATTTCATAAGGTTTAACTGGTATGCCAAGAAGATGGTTTCTACAAAAAAGGACTGATGCAAGCAATTTGAGAAGAGGCTTAACCTTGATATTATGCTTTAGGTAGGTTCTATGAAGATCATAGATTTCTAGCTTTAACCATAGCTTACCATAAAATGGAAGAGATTTAGAAAATGAAAGAGAAGTGAGATAACTTATAGAGGATGAGGTCTTTTGGGCAAGGGAAAACTAGTTCAATCTCTATAAAAGATAAGAAATAAAAGGGTGATCAGCCTAAGTATTAGCAGAGTTTGAAATAGGACCAAACATAGAAGTTGGGTTAAAGATCAAGAACTTAATCCATGCAACAGAGTAAAATTTTTGGTGCCTTAAGATCCATAGCTAAAAGTGTACCACCGCTTCACTGTGGGCACTATGGTAGGAGACACTAGGGCACATGTTTGTTGACTATGTCTAGAGTATGCTAGGGATATGGCTCTAAAGGCTACATTTTTAGAGATTTTCCTATAAGACCTATAGTGTAATGCCCATGTTCTGAGGCTTTAAGAATAGTGTCACAAGGTTCGAGGAATGTAACCGGGGTACCGAGTCACTTGCACGTGAATCGAGGTAGTGACATGGGTTATAAAACTTTGAGGGGCTTTAAAATGATAAAAAGGCAAATTTTAAAAATTTAGCAGAACTAACAATTCATTTTGGGTTGTAAGCTACCTATCGATGCAATAAAATTTTCAGGTCAGGCTTGACCCGGGATATGTTCAGATGGACTTGAAAATATTAGACCCTAAAGCTAAAAAATTACATTGGATCCAATGGTGAAAGAATTTTTGGAATCGAAGGTTGTTTATAAAATCTTGTAATTTTAAAGGTTGGCACACAAATTGAGGCAATCTAAAAACCAACCTCTCGATGGAATTTAGCCATAAAAGTTTACGAACAGGTGAGGGGATTAAAATAGGAATTTTAAAACAAATAGTGTAATAGGTCTGAGTGAATTTCTAGGAATTTTTAAAGTTTGCCAAAAAACTAGGATGGTTCGAGAATTACCAAGATAACTTTGATGTGTCAAAATAGGGCCCACAGTAATGCCAAGTGGCTGGGTAACCTTTCTAAGTGGTAAGGGAGCCATGACAAGTGGATTTCCACTTATTAAAGGACAAAATTCATTTTGCTCATTTCCTCCTTTTTGTAAAGATTTCCTCATGCCACCTTTTCTATTTTTAGGCCATAACTTTTATCTCATATGGCTAAATAAAGTGATTCTAGTGGTTAAAAATTCTTTAGGATGTTAAGCAACAGTCGAAAAAAGAATCAGGTCAAAAAGAGTTTCCATTTTAGAGATAAAATTTGTGTAAGGTGATTAATTTAGAATAGTCCAAAATCATGGCACCAAGGGATTGGTGGCCATTGGATGGCAATTGGTGGATCATGAAGGAAGAATAAGTTCACCATAGAAGTTGGAGTTACGCTGGTAGTATGACTTTGGATAGGAATGACATCTTCAAAGAGTTATGTAAATGAACTTTCAGCCTTTTCTTCTTGTATTTGGGTACCTAGGCTAGTGAATATAGACTTAGAAGGGCTGGAATAGTGTGGTTAAAGTTAAATTCTTCTTTGGTTAGATTGATTTCCTTGAGTATGTAGTGGAATTAAGCATGTGTTCTTAATGCTTGTTAAGTTTGCTAGAATTTGCTGCCTAAGGATGTTTGAGTGAGTAATTTAATGCTTATGATGGATTTAGAAGATGTTTGCCATGTTAGGATATGAATTAAGTAAAGTTGGCAAAGGAAATTATCATAGAATATATGTAATTGCTTGTACCCATGTGCTTTTATGCTTATGTTTTAGGAATGCTATTTTGTACCTTAGCCATAATTAGCTTAGAATGAAATGGTTATGAGTACATTTGAGTCCATGGCATGTAAGTATGGTTGAAAATGATGATCATGTGGAAAATAAAGGAAGTTTAGTCCAATTTCTCGTAAGTACCCGAGAGCTATTCATGGTATGTTGGCATGAGACACTAAGTTGTTAAAGTGTTAGCTAAATATACTATAAGGCTTTAAAATTGGCATGAAATGCCTAAGGAATTAATTAAGCATATTACATAAAAATATCATAATATGCACCTTAGAAATGTGTCTTGAAATGGCTAAGAAAGACTTAAGTCAAAACATGTAATTGAAGATTGAAATCATGACTTAAACATGGCTTTAAATGAGTTAGTAAAGTGACTTCAAATGAATTAATAATTTGAACCTTATTTGTGCCTTGAGAGGCTAGAATTGAATTACATTTTGGTCATGGATTTGGCTTAATTGGAGTTGGCATTGTGCCTAGATTTTGGCCATGGAGTTGGCCTAATTTTAGTGGCTTTAATGCCTATATTTTGGCCATAGGTCTAGCCTAGTAATAGTTAGCCTAGTGCTTAGTAAAGTATTAAAAAGAACAATGAAAATTGAATTAAAATTGGAGTTAAAATAGTCCCAAAAAATTGACTTCCCAAAAGTGATCGAAATGACCTATAACTATCCAGTTGATCTCTACCTGAACCAAAAATGTCACTAGACAAAAAGTATTGCCCTTTTAAGTGAAAATTCCATGATAATTCATAAGACATGATGCCTGAGTTTTGGCAGCAATA
>CANXYI012028026.1:0-10284 GCA_948208565.1 Hura crepitans
AAAAAATACATCAAATTAATCACCTCCTCTTCACTTTCTTTGCATTTTCTTCACATCCATTCTCTTTTAAAAACCTCCCTTTTATTTTATCTCAATTATTTTTTCTTTATTTTGTTCTTACACAATATTATTAACAAATTATTGGTTATGCTCTTATTTAGGTTTTTGAAGTACAATTAACCAAATCTCTTTCATTAATTTGCAATTAAAAGAAATCAAAATCAAAATCAAAATTATAAATTTTATTATACTCAAGAAAATTCATTTACAACATAGCATTAATTAGTTGAAAAATAGATGATTTGATTAATTAGATTATACTTTAATTGATTCTTTAATTTTCATGTGAATTGAGTTAAATTTAATATTTTATTAAAGTAAAAAAATTATATTAAATATTAACGCATATTAAGCGTTTGTTTAAATGTCAAGACTAGTGTATAGTGATATAAAAATTGATATAACATGATATAATTTAATATTTTATTAAAGTAGAAAAATCATATTAAATATTAACGTAAATCAAGAGTTTGTTTAAATGTCAAGACTAGTATATAGTGATATAAAAATTAGTATAATATGGTATAATAACTTGTTATATTATATTATATTTTTTGATAGAAGATTCTAAAAATTAATATAATATGATATAACACGCAGAAGATTATGAAAATTAGTATAATATAGTATTACAGACTGTTATACCATATTATACCTTTCTACATAACATTAAAAAATGGTATAATAGACTGTTATATATTTTTGTAGAATATTCTAAAAATTGGAATAACAGATATAATAGACTATTATACCCTGTTACACCATTGTACAGTAGATACTAGAAAAATAGTATAATAGGATATAACAGTTTGTTATATCATATGAGCTAAAAAATTAGTGTATTTTTTAAATTAAAAATTTTTAAAAGTGTAAATTTGAAATATAAAATTTTTTAGTAGATTTTTGAAAAATAAAATTAAAATTGGTGTATATCATGTAATTTTTTCTAATTTTTTTAACATTGTATTCATTTTAATTTTTAAGTCCACTATATCCACTTTTAGGTTTTATTTTTTATATAATATTTAATTTAAATTTATGAATTTTGAATCCCATTAAATATTTTATTAATTAATTTTTAAATATACATTATACCTCTATGTTTATTAATTTAACTTTTTATTAATATTTAACTAAAAATATTACATTACTTATATCAATGCATTATTAAAACTATATAAGATTATGATAAATAAAATAAATTTTATATTATATTAAAAATATTTTTTATAAATTAATTATTTAGTTATATAAAAGAGTTTAGATAGCGGTACCTAGTGATCAATATTCAAATGTAATATAAGTAATAAGATCAATATACAAACACATTTTATTAGTGTTAGAGTATATTGAATACTTAAGAATACTAATTGTCATATCTAATTAATGGTGTTTTGTATTAGAGATAGTAGCAAATAATATATTTTCGGTCATCCAATTCAGTCTGCCTTTAATAAGTCATGTTCGGTATTAGTTTTATTATCTGTATCAAATTTGGATACTAATTACTAGGTACTGTTATCCGAATTCATTTTTATAGTTTAATAATAAATTTTTAAAAAGTATTTTTTCAAATATTGTACAAAATTAATATAATTTATGAAAATATTATATAATTTATGCTTTACCACTGAATATAATTTTTTTATTCGACTCTAATAAGTCATGTTCGGTTATTAATTATATACAAATTATATAATTTTTTATAAATAATGTAAATTTTGTATTATATTTACAAAAAATATTTTTTAAAAATTAATTATTTAATTATATAAACAGTTTATATAGTCGTTTTTAGTGATCAACACTCGAACCCAGTACAGTTAATAAAATTAATATCTGCACGCGTTTTATTAGAATCGTAACTTATTGAACATTAAAATATTAAAGTAATCATATTTGTTTATAATTATTATAAGGCAAAATATATTTTTAAAAAGATATAAAATTTTATTAAATATGAATTTTTTATAATATTATTCAAGCATAATAGAGATATAAAAAATAAAAATTATATGAAAAATAAATTAATTAATAAAATATTTAACAGTCCTAATAATGAAATTTATGTGTAAATTTAAATGAATTAAAATAGATATTTTTTTTATTACAAAGAAAAAAAAAACTGAAAAATTATCTGTTGAAAGTGGTGCGATCCTCGCCTATCCGTATAATTTTGAGTCGCAATAATTGAGTGATTTTATCACACCAAACAGTAGAATGACAGGATATGTTTACATTAATGCTTCATCCACCACCTTTAAAGGGCTAAATTTTTCAATTTCAATATTTTTAAGGAAATATTTCTCAAGTCGTATAATTTGGAGGACAAAATTGCCTTTTTCTTTCATAGATCACAAAAGTAAATTTGCACTTTCGACCTTTTTTCAAACCACAGAATTTTTCGTTGCTCGTACCTTTACCCAAAACAGATAATGTCACACGTTCATCACAATTTCTTTAGCTATATTAGAGAGAGACTCCGGTTCTCTTTGGAGGACCGTGCCCCCAAATCCAAAGAGCCACATTTTTTTTCCTTATTTTCAGGTTTTTCCTTTCGAGAGGAGCAGAACCCAGGCATATTTTATGCATACGTAATACTCCCCAAAAAGAGAAAAAATTCATCCGTGACTTGAGTTTTTCCCCAACATTCTTCAGGAGGCCTTAATTTCTAAAGTAATTTTCAAAAAGTGGGCAGAAGTCCTATCTCAGCAAAAGTTGAATAATTTGTAGGCGCATTTACATGGAACATATGTTAAAAAAACATACACAGAGGCTCTAATGTCACAATTCTTCAGGAGAAACAAAGATAACTTGTTGCAAATACTGAATGGCAGATGTTCTTGAATTGAAGGAGAGGTAGCAGCATAGCAAACCTGCACTGATTGATTTCACTGTGTCATTTAGAGATTGAAAGCACCTTCCCCATGGCCATAGTAGTTGCCAGCCAGGATGATTGTATCAATGTCACTACAATTCAAATAAGGTTTTGAAAGGTGACCACCCAGCCTTTGTCCGGGGGCATCATTGAAACTTTGCTGGTCTTGGACGATGCTGTTTTGAGAACAAGCAGCAAATGGGGCTCGAAAATTATTTTTCTGCCGTTCAATAGAAGTGTATCCTCTGATTGTCTCCATTGAATTACATGAACTGTAGGCGTTCAGTTGCTCGCGGTAGAAAGTTTGCATTGATGCCGCAGTATTAGTTACTTCTCCAGGGAAATTGTTGCTTCCCATAGTTGCAATTCCAAGATTATGATTAGCAAGCTTCTTGCAAGCATTTTCCATCGCAAGGTTCAAGTAATAATTTTGAGCATCCTGACATCTCTTAATCTTCTGTTTATTCTGTACAAGATTTTTTTTCCAAAAAAAAAAAAAAGAACTGTTCAAGTTCCCACCGAAATCATTCTTTTCACTGAACATTATTTACTTTGAACTTCTGGCCAATGAAATATTACTTTTATAAAGACACGCCTGGAGTCTTACAATTAGCAATCAATTTCTTCTCCAAACATTTTCAAGTCTAATTAATTCATCAAACAGGATTAATAATGCTTAGGCTTAAGTCAAATTAAAGAACAAAAAAAAAATCAGATCAGTCTCATGTTTAAGAAAAGAATCTTGCCTGCATCTGGATGTAAAGACTGCCTTTATCATTCTGAAATTTTTTGCCTTTGGATCGTCTATAAATAGAGTTGCCACACCAAAATCAAAGAATTGCTGCTGTTAACTTTATTGCTACTTCGAAATAAATAACTTGGCTACGAATCAAAGCAAGCAGTTTCTCTAACTTACTTATTTGCTGTGATTGATGACCAGCTCAAAAATATGCCTGCGCCATTTGTGACAGAAGAATCTGAGGAGGTCAAGGAGTTGCTTGGGCTTTCTGTAACAGGAGAATATGAGGAGGTCAAAGAGTTGCTTGATCCTCTTGGAAATGGATAACCTGAGGCATATTTATCTAATTCAAAAATGAAATGTGTTAGAAATATATCACAAACAATCGGTTTAACAAAGCTTTTATTTCCTCATCAACCTGTCCGTATCATAAGTTCAACAGTTCTTTTGTTATTTAACATACATTTAAAATTCACAAGATGTTCTTAAATTCAAAGAATATAAACTAAGTTACCAATTCACAATTCCTCGAATTCTGTTCTTTCAATCTCCAATGGCCAAATACCTTTTCAAGTATAACAATTATTTCCCTTTCTGTTCTTGATGAACGCAGCTTTAGTGTTGAAAAAATTTTGTAGAACTTTTCAGAAGGTATTCATGTTCTTGATGCATACATAGATTTAGCAGGCATCAGCTATTCTGCATTTTTCTCATAGCATTACGCTACTACAATTGGATTAAATTAGGGACAAATTTTGATCAGTGTCAAAAGTTAATCCACATTAGAATCAGTGTCAAACCGTTGATACGTGTTTGTCAAATATTGTGTAGACCGCTTTGACATGGATTCTGAAAAGATCTCTCTTTCTGCTTGCCAATAAATGAAGCTGTCGAATTGTTATGAATTAAATTTACGAAAATAATTTAGACCAAGGGAGCTTTTTACAGCTGAGAGTTATGCTTGAACTTAATCTGATAAATCTTTCAAATGAAGATATATAACCAGATATTTGTAAAGACTCACCACCTTCAGATATCTCGCTCCAGTCCCCCACTGAATGTTTACCTTGCCGGTACTTCTGCAGTAAGTTACACCTCAGCGAAGTTAGTGTCTTATGGGTAATTTCCATTTCCTTTTAATCTGAGCTGTTAACAACTCAAAATAATTCCTAAAAAGGTAAGATCAAAGGCAATAATTTAAGATACACCTGGAGGTGGCTCTTCACGTGGTAATGACTCAAACCCTCAACATTCATTAGGTGCTGAATGGCCCTTGGAGTTGCTTCTGCAAATACAAGATGTAGGAGATGCTTGAGTTGCTTCAAGAAAATTAGCTGATATATGCACCAATCAAAAATCACTCGGAACAAGACAATCATCTTCTCTCATTTTATTGTTACTATGAACCTGTATTCTACATACTACTAAAGCAAGGCCAAGCACGTAATAGATGACCAGAGTGGATAAAACTGAAAAGAGAAGGAACACTTAAACATTCTATTATGGAAAATAGTTATTTTATGCAACCAAATAATGTCAAGTTTTTCTTCAAACCTTACAATGAGAATTGTAGGATCATTGCCAATAGCAGAAAAGAACACGTGCAATGCAATAAAAACTGACAAATGTAACGCCTTTTTGAATCACAAAAGCACATCTTAAACATAACAAATAATTAAAATGCATTAGGTATAAAATAGAAAGTGGCAAACAAGCTCAAGCATATGGCAATGGACGTAGTAAAGCAGAACAATAAGAATATCCAAAATCCATAAATGAAGATCTAAAAGTACAAGAAGTCAATTTAGGTCATCGGAGAAGGTTCTGATCAGCTAATCCCTACAATTAGAATTATGGATTATTGCCAATACCAGAAAAGAATGTGCACAGCACAATAATAACAAACAAATGTACACTAATTACAAAGAAAGCACCTTTTTGATTAGCGAATTTCACAAAGCGCATCCTAAACGTGACCGAAAAAAAAATGAAAAAGGAATCCATGTGATACAAAATAGAAAACGACAAACAAATCTACATATATGGCAGGGAACATAGCATAGCAGAACTAAGTGTATTCAAATTAATAAATGAAGATTAAAAATGCAATGTAATCCATTAGCCAACCTGAAAAAGTTCTGATTTAGAACCACTATAAAATTGCTGTACTTTCTACTCTTAGAAGTCGAAAAAGGGTCTACTAAAACTGACTCCACAAATATGTTGAATGTGGGCATAATCAATCTCAAACAAATACAGAAGTACAATGTTGGAGAAAAGAAAGGATATCTGATAGTGGAGTGAACCAGTTTCAAATAGCTCTAAGAATGACAAACAGGAAACCGATAAAGACAAAAAGAGAATATAAGAGAGAAACTTATAAATAATGATTTTCATTTTACATTCTCAACTTGAAGAACATTCATTAAACCAATCTAAATATGAAGCTAAAACTCATAACTTAGAAAAACATAATACAGTCAAAAATTATCATCAGCATGCCAGGAAGAAATATAGAATAATAAGAAAAAAGAAAGATCAGGTAGAACTAGAGCCTGTTGAAAGTGAAAATCTCAACAAAAGAATCTGCTGTTTCAACCCATTGCCTGGATATGGAATCTCCTAATATCGAATTATATTTGCAGTCAGATGTTGAATTTACGTTGAAAAGCTTGTTATGATAATAACCATGTTGCTATATACAATTATTTCCTTTTGAAACTAACTATATAAAGTGGATTTTTTCCTAACAAAAAAAAAGGAAAGCCGACCTGTTTAATAAAAAGACTTCAAATCAAATAAGATAACAATAGAAATGCATACAAAGGAAAATTTGAAAAATTTATCAATGTAGTCTAACAAGGCAACACCAAATCTTGATACCAATAACACAGATTACAATAAAACAAGATCCAGCCTGTAGGTCGTGTCTGCAAATCAAAGGGCGTGAAGTACAAAATTATATTTGATTGAAATACCCTTTCTGGGCAAAAGATAATTTATATTCCAAGAATAAACTAAATTCCCCATACATCAAGGGGGTATAGTCATCTCAGATCTCTTGCATAACATTCTGTGATAACCTTTGCTTGCCATAAAGAGAGAAAATGAGACTAGAAAAACCATTAAGCAAAGTTAACATAAACATACGACTGTGTTAGGTTCTATAAAACTATTATGAACTCATACAAAAGATAAAACTTTAAAAAAGAAACAAATCAATCACGTAATTGTAAAAAGGAATTACTGACTTTTAGATCCACCAAGCTGTTCAACAGCTCTAACAAAACATGCATGAAGTTCAGGAGTCCATTGTAGACGAGGTTTCTCATCTTGACTGTGTATAGCAGTAAGAGGGGAAAGAGTATCAAACACTTCCCAGTTATCCTCCTCCAGATCCTCTTGCCAACGTGAAAAAACAAGGTTTTGGACTTGATTTGGAAATGGGGTTAATTCCTCCATCATCACATCCCCAAAAGATGGAACAAGATTGTGAACAATGTTAAAATTTTGTTTTTCTAAGCTTTCTTGGAGTTCAAGATAAGCATTATCTTTATCGGGTTCATCAAGTAATGAAGTTAACTTGAAATTACCAGGTTGCATTTCAAGTTGGATTTGATGCTCAAATTCCCTTGAATAACCAAACAAATCACAAATACTTGCTTCTCCATTTCCAATTTCAGGATTATTGTTAACCTTTAGGGTATTCATTGAAAAATCCCCAACTTCTTCTCTGCCTGAAAACAAATCCATAAATTCCTCGCTATCTCTCAAAATTCACTGTCCGTGGAGTCTAAATTTTGTATACACAAAACAATCGACAACCCAAAAAGACCCTAATGAAATCGAGAAACACTGACAAACCAAAAATATAACGGGAAACCTGGTGAATGCAAGACAGTCCATAGAAGAAAAAGCGAAGAAAAAGCCAAAGAAGAACTCAACGACTAAATTGGAAGTATTAGAGAATAGACGTAGGAATTGTGCACTGAATGGAGTGAGTAATTAAGAAATTACTGAACAACGCTAACCTGATGAAAAGCTGAATTGGGTTTGTTTGATTGCTGTGAAGGTTTTACTGAGCAAAAAAGGAGAAGATGTAGGTCTGTTCAGCAATGGCTTCTTCTGCTGCATGTACGTAAACGTGGAAGAACGCTTTTCTGGTTATATGTCTGTTTCTTTCTTTTTCGGTTTTCGAGATTGATGGATTTATATGGAACGGAGAGGCCCTTGCCATTGACACAAACATGAAAAAAGATTCTCTGTGAAAATTAAGATTCAAAACCTCTGCTTCAATTTTGCGGACGAACGATTCCGAATTTAACGTAGCTTTATGATAGCAATGGCCGAATTTTTCTCCAACGGAAAATATTTTATCAAAGTTGGAAACTTTTACCCATGATGTAAGATGCGTTCATAATGCATTGTATCGTTAAGTATATTTCCATTGTTTCTTTTTTTCTTAAATTTTAGAACACGAAAAGTTATTATGTAATTAAATTTAGATGTAATTAATGGTAATTATATTTAATTAATTAGTTAGCGTGTAGTTAAAGATAATTAGATTCTTTTAATTATATTTTTTAATTCTCACTATCTCACGAGAATTGATAGTAATTATATTGTATAATTATTTTTTATTTTATTAATACTATTTTTGGAAAAAAAAGAAAAAATGATGTAATTACATTGTATTATTAAATATTTTAGTAGTAATTCAGATATAATTATACAGTAACAATCAAATAAATTTAATAATTATAAAAACACTATAATTATAGTGCTGTGTAATTATTACTTTAATAATTATGTAATTAGACAGTAATATTCAAATACTCCCCAGCGGTATTTCATTGTGATTTTAAAATGGCGTGGTTTGCATTGTTATCAATCTTCAATTCCAATTTTATCCCTTCAATCTAATTAATATACCAATTTTACTCTCATATATTAGTTTCTTCCTACAACAACACCAACCTTAATTTAACATTCACTTTCCCATTATTCAACTTCACCTACCTTAATAAAACTTGAACTCTTTTAAATATGAACTGCTGGTTTCTCAACGATTATATCGGCAGCCAACATTATCAAGTATGTGGTCTTTTTCTTTTTTTCTTTTTTCAAAATATTTAGTTGAATATTATGTTGTTCATTTTACTTTTCTGTAGATTCATTCAGGTACGTTTTCAATTTTTTTTCCTTTTACCAACAATTTTTTTTGGTTGAAATAGTTTATTTGATTTCAATTTTTTTTTTTCATGATTTGAGTAAATACCTATGCTGTTGAAATGGCTTGGATTACGTACTTATGCTGTCTTTGATTCTCTTTTTTTTTTTCAGCTTGCAAGAATTTGCTTGAAAAAACAAGTTGTGTTGACCCGATGGCTCTCACATAATTTTGCTACTCAGTAATATATATATTAATCACAGCATTATTAGCCGGTAATATATAATGGCTTGGATTATATAAACACAGCATTATTGGAACTAAACTAATTAATAAATTAAAAACTGAAGTGATCAATAAATAACATGATTAATCACTGTCCCAGGGGAAGGATAATTTCAAAAAAAGAGATCTGTAAAAATTTTTTTGTCATAAATGACTAACCGAATACTTTCAGGCTACAAAAAGGATATTTTTTCTGATGTTATAATGAAGATTCCTGGGATACATGGATCGATATAAATATATCACTGTATTCCACTTTGATATTAATTTATTAATAATAAAAATAATAATGAATATTTCATAATTGTATGATGGATTTTCTACGCGATAATGCCACCCATTCCAGAAAGTGAAATATGGCAAATGGACTTGGAAGTTGGAACCCAATTTTGATATCTTACGTTTTCATTTGTCGACATTGGATGCTCATGGGAGGAACCCAAAAATATTACATTAACCATGATGTCGGGTGGCGATGGATAGTATTATCTTATGCATCTTTTTGATTTATGCATTCTAAGTATTTTATGAGTATTTTAGTTTTATTTCATTTTTCATTTTTTTTACTTACTAATATTTCATTTTTATGAGGTTGCCTTTAATCCTTTTTACTCCTCTCTCTCTCTCTATATATATAAATGTTTTTCCCCTATTATTTTGCATGCATTTGAGCTCTAAAAATTTTTCAGTCTGTTGTTTTGGTCAGGATGAAATAAATGTGAGCGAATGGATCCAAAAAATTTTAGACAGAATTTGACCCCAAAAAAATAAAAAGTTTTTGATTATGTATACTTGAATATAATGAATATATCTACCATGAATCATTAGATTGAAAGATATATTTTTTATTTTATACTTAATCGCGCTACATATATTTTGTATATTAATTAAGCTTATATAATACTCTTACACCATTATACTCGTACGTACGAGGACCTTCTACAAGATGTTTCATTTTATTTCAGAAATCGCTAATGATCATAAATTTCATATTACTAAACTTTGAAAATAATTATTTCACCATAATTTAATATAATACACTGAAATAACCAAAAAAAAAAAAAAAAACTTCAAAAAAAATATTTAAAAGGTTGAAAGCTTTTTACTTTATTAGATTTAGATTGTTAATATGCCCCTACAAATGTAGTAATT
>CANXYI012028170.1:0-13523 GCA_948208565.1 Hura crepitans
TCAGAATATTTGAGTATCAGGTTGTAACATTTTCATATTATTTTGAGCAACTTTTTATTTTATTTACAGTTCAATTTTGCCTGCGGTACTATTCACAAGACAGTGCCGTAAAATCTTATTTAGCATTTTTAACCATCCGAATGACTTTGGATTGGCTTCAAACTTTACCCAAAATTCTCTTGTAATTAATAATACCCGTTGATACATTTAGTGCGACTCGAGTTTTGAGAAACACTATTCACCTCGGGAAGTACTATTCACAAGAGTCGGGATTTTCGAGTCGTTACACATTAGGCCAATCAACAAAGAGCATAAGCCTTAGAAAAAGTTAAGGAAACTAAGAGAAAATATTTAGTCAGAAAATCTTCAAGCTGGCTAATAATAGAGATATCATCAATGCAATATGTGGAAAGGTTAAAAGAATGACATCAAGCAACCAATTGAAGTACCTACCGAGGGACATGTGACTAGCACCTACAAAAGCCAACAATTAGTCTGAGAAGTTCCCTCTACATAATACATAATCAAATAAGGTACTAAGGCATAAAGCTAGCACTCACACAATTTATCTACCAATTTGGGAAACCCACTCAAGCTCTTAACAACAGATGCTTTGAAGCCATAATATTGTCCTCCTAAAGAACTCCATACACTTCATTTCATTTCATGAGCTTTAAAACATATCTAGCCATTTCAAAGGATACAAGTTCAAATCCAGTCATAGGAAACAACATGATAAACTTCAAGCCATGTCAAAAATGTAAGCCCAGATCCTATATAATGAGTTCTAAGCATGAAAACGTGGATGAGCTGAATAAAAAAAGAAGAAAAGGGAAAAATAGAAGAAAAGAAAGGGACTTATTAGGTTGAAAACTTGGAAAGAGTGACATAGGCAAAAATTAGAGCATACTTCACTAGATCAAAAACCCTATAAAGGGCAGTCTAGGCAAAAGTCAAAGGTCAATAGAAAATGTTTAGTTGGAAAATCTTTAGACTAGCTAATAACAAAGATACTATTTTGTGCAATCACTTACATTTACATGCTCTATCATTTGGTCAACATAATCACTCATTCTCTAGCTGCGAATGCTTAAACTTTTTGCCCAGTGAATAAACATTTTCCCAAATCCTTGGCCTCTTCACCTTTATCACCCAATCTACTTCACCTTCATGACACATTTTGTTTTATTCCTTAGCCTTCTCATCATCCCAAGCACATTTCATTTTAACTTGCTTTATCTACCTATCACCCCAACTTGACCTATTTCTTCATGGTATAATTCATTTATATTACCCAACTTAGCCTACCACTTCACACCTTCACTTTCAAGAAACTGAAGTTTTTCCTTTGATGAGTCTAAAAATATGATATTTCAATTGCAAAACCTTATGCTTAAGCATGTATCAACCCCTAGACTAATACTAGCATATCTACCTTCACTATACATCTATCTAGGAAAAGATACCTTTATCATTCATACATTTATCATTATTCATCTAGGCAAAGATACCTTTATCATTCATGTATCCATCATTTAATCATCTAGGAAAAGATGCCATCATCACTCATTCATCCAGGGAAAGATACATTCATACATCCATCTAGGAAAATAAAAGTTAAATTCACCACTTATTCATCTAGGATGAAACCAAGCAAAAGCATATACATCACTTCATTTACATTCGTCCAAAATGCACAAACTCACATTCATCCATTAGGTAGCTAAACATGTAGGTCACCATATTCATCACTCACTCACCACACCATATTCATCAACTCAATCACCACATCACATTCATCACAAATCCATATGGAAAATTAGGTATACACATGCATTAGTATCACCAAATTCATGCATTTATCTAAAGAAAATTAAGTGTAAGCATATACATGCACACTCATCATTTATTAGGTATACATACATACAAACATTTCATTCACATCCATTCAATATGCATAAACATGTGTCTGCTCGCATCTATTCGATAAGATATGCAAAAATTCATCCATATTCATTCACATGTGTTAGCACATCCCTCTTCACACTATAAATATTTAAATAAACACCTATCTTCCATACACATCAATAAGTTTTCCATGCATGAAACCATGAATTATTTATCTCTACATATCTTTTGCATGAAAACATACATCATTCATCTCTACATTTGCCATGAATCAATCCATTTTTCATATATGAATACATGTGTCATTCACCAATTCATTTTCTATGCATGAAAACATGTATCATTCATCTCCAGGTTTTCCATGCATTAATCCTTTGCATGAAAACATGCTACATTTATCTATACATTTTCTTTATGCATGAAAACATGCATCAACCATCATTCTTCAATACATTTATGCATGAAAAATATGCATCGTTCATAATTCTTTAAATACATTTCTTATGCATGAAAAACACGCATCCACACATCATTCTCTGAGTCACCAATAAGTTTATAAGTTCTTTATGAATGAAAATATACATCATCTGTTATCAACACCTCACATGGAAACATGAACTAATCCTTTCACCCATACATTAATCCTTTTTCCTTGCATGCAAACATGCGTTATCCCTTTTTTCTACATGAAAACACACATTCATACATTTTTATCTGAGTCACCAATAAAGTTTTTAAGTTCTCAATGCATAAAAGCATGCATTATCCCTTTTTCTCTGCATAAAAACATACATTCTTCTAAATTACAAACACATTTTTCATGCATGAAAGCATGCATCTTTCATGCACATTAACCATATATACAACAAATTACCAACTTTTTTAAGCTGCCAAGAGGTGCGAACACCAAGCTGCCAAGAGGTGCGATTGCCCAGCTGCCAAGAGGTGCAAATGCCAAGCTACCAAGAGGTGCAAATGCCAAGCTGCCAAGAAGTGTGAATACTAAGACATGAAAATGCACAACAAGTTTGATCATAAAGCTGTATCATGCACATGTAAAACAGTAAGCTAGATCATTAAGAGGAAAAATAGTAAAAGCCAATAAAACTTCAAGTATATTACTAAGTCTCATACTTTGATACACACTATTACACTAGCATTTCATAACACACACTAAAGTGCGGGTAATTGTATACACTTAGATTTTGGGTCATCAATTTTTTTATGAATTTTACCTGATTTGAAAAGTTGTGGTGCTATCCGAATTAGAGAAAAATAAGGATCTGTGTCGATCAGCTTAAGCTTAAAGCCCAACACTAATTTTGATAGAGGTATGGGGGTAAAGCCCCCATGGTATGGACTTATTCATTTAGGCCTATAATGATAGCCAAAGATAGGATTAAGCAATAAGGCAAGAAACCTAAAACCATGTTCTGTATGGACGAACATGTAGCAAACATGCATAGACTTGATCACTCAAGGTCCACATGGACTAACATATAGCTAACCTAAATGAACTGAGCCTATAGCCCATAGTCTACTAGAATCACTAAAGCCTAAGGTCTATATAAACCTTATTTTGAAAGGCTTTTGAAAACTCAGTATTTCAAATAGGATTCTAATTTTTTATCCAACTAGAATTCCCCTTCCTTTTAAATAGGAGAGCCTTTTGAAAACACTATAAATACCCATTTCATCAACCTATTCAATAAAAATGAACAATTACCATGAACGACCACTAATTATCAAGAGTTAACAAAGAAAACTCTATCATGGGATTCTACTAGTCATAAACCCTAACTAAAATTATTATTCTTCCAAAACCCAATAATTGTCTGGTTGTTTGGCACTAAATCCAAGGTAATATCTAATACTCCTTTTATTATTCACCTTTATTCATTTTTTCGTGTCTTTTCTTTAACTAAGGATCTCCCAAGATTAATTAATATAGGTGATTCTATGTAATCTTCACATCAATTATAGTAGTAGGTTAACATTTTAAATTATTTTAATCATGTTTTAATCGTTCATAAAAGATAGGAAGACATAGCATCTCTAGCTTGTAGTAACTCTTCCACAGAGGCAACTGAAGTTGTGCTAGAGGGCAGAGCTGGGAGAGGTGGTAGGTAGCCATAAGTGGCTTGAAAAGGGGTTATGTTAATGACGATGTGATAGCTGGAGTTGTACCAGAACTCTGCTAAGCTGAGCCATTTGTGCCACCTTTGAGGATGCTGGAATGTCATACATCTTAGATAAGTTTCCAGACATCTATTCAATCACTCAGTTTGACCATCAGTTTGAGGATGGTAAGCTAAACTAAAATGCAGCTGAGTCCCTAGTAACTTCATAAGTTCCTACCAGAATCTGCCTGTGAATACCTTGTCTCTATCCGACACAATAGTGCTAGGCATTCCATGGAGTTTAAAAATAGAATCCAGGAATATTTGTGCCACATTGGCAGCAGTAAAAGGATGAGAAAGGGGAAGGAAATGTGCCAACATAGTGAATCTGTCTATCACAACTAGTATAGTGTCGAAACCCCCTGATTTAGGCAACTGTTTAATAAAGCCTAGAGAGATATCCTGCCATGCTTGAGTGGGAATAGGCAAAGGTTGAAGTAACCTAGGATAAGGCACTGATTCACCTTTACACTATTTACAGACATCGCATTGAAGGATCCATTCCACGACACTTTTCTGAATTCTTGGCCAATAAAAGGTTTGTTGTAATCTGTACAAGGTAGCCCAAATTCCAGAATGTCCCCCAATAGGAGAGTCATGACAAACAGAGATCCATTGTTGCCTAAGAGGGGTGGAAGTTCCAATATAAATTCTGCCCTTATACCGAATGATTCCCCCTTGCAATGTGTGATTAGGGTGTGAAGAAAGATTGATGGATAATGTGGAGTCAAAACGGAAATGGACATCAGAACTGAAGACTCAAATTACCGAGACAGTCCATCCACAGCTCTATTCTCATGCCCCTTCTTGTATTGGATGGTGTAGTCTAATCCCAATAATTTGGAAACTCCCTTATGCTGAATGCAATTATGCAATCTCTAATCCAGCAAGTGTCGAATACTTTGGTGATCAGTTCTGATAATAAATAGGTTCGGTTTAAGGTAATGCCTCCATTTGGAAATAGCAAAAATAAGAGCCAACAATTCGTTTTCATAAGCAAATGCTTATTGCAATTTGAGACCTAAATGTTTAGAGATATAAGAGATGGGTTTGCTGTCTTGCATGAGAACAACTCCTAACCCAGTAGAGCTGGCATCACACTCAATGATAAAAGGTTTGGAAAAATCGGGTAAGGCTGCAACAGGAGCGTGAACCATCAAGGATTTAAGTTGTTGAAAGGCAAGGTTAGCTACTGAATTCCACTGGAATTTTTCATGCTTAAGTAAATCTATTAATGGTCTTGCGACATGCCCATATCTAGAAATAAATCTCCAAGAATATCCCGTGAGAACCAAAAAAACCTCTTAGACCCTTGAGGTTTATAGGAGTAGGCTAATGAAGCATAGCATCCACTTTACTTGGATCCGTAGCAACCCCTACTGCAGAAATGATATGCCCCAAGTAGTGAAACTTATCCTTCCCAAATTCGCATTTAGAAGCTTTAGCATAAAGTTTGTGAGTAGCTAGAAGCTGAAATACATTTTTGAGGTGCACCAAATGCTGCTCTAATGAAGGGCTGTAAATGAGAATATCATCAAAAAACACGAGAACAAATTTTCACAAGTATGGCTGAAATACTGAATTCATGAGGGCTTGAAAGGATACAGGAACATTAGTTAGGCCAAAAGGCATAACCTTGAACTCATAGTGTCCATTGTGATTTCTGAAAGCTGTTTTTGAGATGTCCGCAGCCCTCATTCTGATCTGATGGTACCTCAAGCGAAGATCAATCTTGGAAAAAATGACTGCTCCATGTAATTCATCTAACAAATCTTTCACAATGGGAATAGGGAATTTATCCTTTATAGTAGCCTTGTTGAGTTCTCTATAGTCTACACAAAACCTCTAAGTGCTATCTTTCTTTTTAACCAGCAAAACAGGGGAAGCAAAAGGGCTATTGCTGGGCTGGATAAGTTGATTAGACAGCATGTCTTGTACTAGAGTTTTAATCTCATTTTTCTGGTGGTGGGAATATTTATAGGGTCTAAAATTTATGGGTTGTGTGTTTGGTTTTAAAGGGATAGCATGATCATGAGCCCTTGGAGGAGGTAGGGATATTGGGTTTTGAAAAATGTGGTCATATTGCTGAATTAATGTTTGGATGAAAGGGGTTATAGTCTGAAATGAAGAACTAGAGGCACTTTGATGAATGGGAAGAACTTGAATTAAAAAGAGTTTTGAAGTGATACCTTTCCAGCCCTTGGTATCTGCTTTGTTTAAAGACTTCACAGACATTATCTTGATAGTGATTTGCTCCTCCAATCCTTTCAGTTCCAATTTCTTGCCATTCTTACAAATAGACAGCTTATTGGCCGCAAAATCAAAAGTGATTGGGGAATGGCATTTCATCTAGTCTACCCCTAAAATCATGTCATAGTCACGCAACTCCAAAAGTCTCATATCAAACTCAAACGTGCTCCCTTGCATCAACCATTTCACTCCGTTACACTTGTTAGTAACCTGTAATCTTCTACCATCAGCCACTGTTACCACCACAGAAGGTACTTTAGAAACTAGAAGCTTAAGATCTTTTGAAACTTTAGTGTCTATGAAGCTATGAGTGCTGCCACTGTCCAACAAAATCATAATATTCTTGCCCTGGATTTGGCCCTTGAGTTTAATGGTATTGTCACTCAATCCTCTATCAACTGCATTCAAGGAAACTCCTATATATTCCTCCTGCTCAGCATAACTCACAAGTTCAGTATCCTCCCACTTAGGCCACTATTCTTCAACCCACTCTGCTTGGTCATTAGATTGTAGGTGCATTTATTTCTTTGTGGTGCACTAATGTCTAGGAAAATACTTGTCGCCACACTAGTAACACAGACCTGACTTTCGATTTTCATTATAGGTATTAGGCTTTGAATGTCCAGGCAATGAACTTTTTGTCTCGATAGTGTTTTGGGATGTAAATTTTGGTAACGAGGGTAATGTGTTAGAGGAAAAGGGGTGGTTAATAGAATTGGGTGATAAGGAAGTCCAAGGTTTAAAGGAAGGTACAGATCTAGGTAATTGTTTTGGCTTCAGAGCTTTTAGATGTTGCTCTTGGAGTTTTGCTTGAGCAATAGCTGAATAAAGGTTTGGTGGCTTAAACATCTTAACTACGGATCTAATTTCATCCTTAAGTCCCCCTATAAAACTGGATACAAAGTAAGATTCTAGTTAATTGGGATACACTCTTTCCATTTTAAGCTTCAAAACTTCAAATATGTCTTGAAACTCAGTAACAGAGTTAGTTTGCTTGAGCCTAAGCATTTCTTCTACTACATCATCCTTTTCCATGTCACGAAAACGAACACTGAGGCCCATAGCAAATGAATCCTATTCCACATTTGATCGGTTTCTGCTCCAATTAAGGTACTAGGCTTCGGCCTTACCTTGCAAATAAAGGCTAGCTACATCTACCTACCTATCAGGTGTGATCTCATTAATTAGGAAATATTCCCTGCATTTACTTAGCCATGATTGAACATCTACACCTTCAAAACAAGGCAATTCACATCTAGGAAATATCCTATTGACAAAATTTCTGCACTGACCCCACTAATCTAACTTATCCCTGTCTATTAGAGTGGGTAATAGACCCTTATCAAACCTAGAGGAGATATCATGAGTGGCTGTTGAATCTTTACCTCTAGAGCTGGACGAAGGAGCTGAGTTTGTGGTTTGAATAGCAGGCTAGGTCATTCCTTGGATGAGCTGAGCAAGGTAGGAGACAGATCTTTGATTCTCTTGCCTCAATTCTTCATAAATCACATGTGACTTGTGCTGCTCACTCTAAAGAGAAGACTGTTCTTGCTGAAGTTCCTGCAATTTGGTCTCCAAGGCTCCAAACTTGCAAGATAATTGTTCCCCATAGTTGGAGCTAAAAGAACGAAGTTGCTCCTCCAGCTTATCTATGGCAGCAGGCAGATCCTCAGGTGAGAACCTGGTGCGACGGGCAATGGACTTGCTCATGATTACTCTGTTTTGAGATCTAAAAATAGAGACAAACAGAGCAGTTTATGTGGAAGGAATTTAAGAGGAAGGAGGGATAGGGAACCAGGCTCTGATACCAAATGTTAGGATTAGATCCTAACCAGATTATTATCAGAACTAGAATTAGAGAATTAGAAGAATAGTAAAGTAGAATAGCAGAGGAAAAAGAAGAAGAAGGAGAGAAGAAAAGACAAAGGAGAGATTCAGAGAGACAAAAGAGGAATGAGAGAGGGAATTGTATTCATTCATCAAAAGTGGTCCTTCATGTGGGGACCAATTACATATATATAACAGAAGGAATTGTGAGCTGTGCATATGTCCAAAATGGCGTGTGCAGCAACTGTCATCTTTCTAGAATCTACTATTTGTAACAAACTAATTATTTCCCTTTTTTACCCCTCTTTTACGCTTATACACAACACTATCACGTAATATATGTATTGTCCTAATAATGTAAATCAAATGAGAGTATGGTATGAGTGAACATGTTGGATACTGATTGATGTATAATGATGTTAATAAAATGTTTGATTTTATAGTAAGTAGGATATATAAAATGGTTAGTTATATGCTTGTAGATATTGAAAGAGTTAAATTGCATAGTAAAATTTGAGTATGCAATCAAATGGATACTTGAATTACATGATATGAAATTGATTATAAGCATAGATTCGTGTCATGTAATTTATACCTAGATATTCTTATGATGTTATGTGCAAGATTTGATGTTATGAAATTGTAATGGTAGTATATGCCTCTAGATATGAATTCATATACTTTTATGTTGTATACGTTAATAAATAATTATGTTTTTCATACTTTATTTTGATATGAAAGATATACTTGTGCTATTAAACTTCATAAATATATTACTTGTATTATAATGTGTATTGTGTTATTAGATACACTGCTAAGTTCTATGCTTAGTGCATTGTATTTATTTACGATGCATAGGTTATGGGTATGCAAATTGTGGATAGAAGATGAAAGATCCAGCAGATGAGGAAAGATCAGAGAAGATTCTTGTATTGGACTACTTTAATATGTATTAAGTTTTGATGTATAAGTCCAGAGTTTGTATGTATTATATATATCGCTTTGTAACTTATAGAGTTTGGTTTTGTAATATGAGGTGTGATTGGATTGTATTATGATGATGGATACCTGATAAGAGAAGTATTATGTATGGATGGTAGATCATAGATTATGAGTGGTAATAAGTGATAGATGATGTTTTGGAATGGACATCTGGATGAATTTATTTTGCATGTGTTATATGTTTAGAATGTATGTCTTGAGCTATGGCTGATCAAAAGGATTAGGGTAGTGAGGATTATGATGTGGATGAATATAAAAGTGTTTTCTACAAGTTTTTAAATTTGGACTAATATCATCAAATAGTTGTTGTGTTGCTAAATTTTTTACACTGAAATTCCAAATAGCTTAACTAGTTATGTTTTATAAGACCAAGGAAAAAGTATTTTGTAAACCAGATTTAAGGAAGTTAAATTATAGTTGTGTGATATTCTTTACTCGTTTCGAAAACCAAACTAAGTAACGGGTGTCATAATTTTAAATTTTAAATCTACTCTGCTTATGTATGTGATGCATAACTGAATCCAACAAGATCCTATTCTAAAAGAACTTAGTCATGGCCCAAATAGATAGTTCTTAAAATAGTCAAAAACACAATGAATCATGTGACATGTTTTTTCTTATATTTTTCATTAGAAATAAAATATATATGTGAAATCTATAAAAAAAATAATTATTTTTATAATTTATATTGTGTAGAAGTTTAAAATCATAAAATAAATCATTATAAATAGAATGAATCGAATCGAATCATTTTATGTGAGTCAAAGGAGTCATATCATAAATAAGTTATTATCATACCAAATTGAATCGAAATCACTTTTTTTGGATACGCAAACTATGTGAATTTTTTCCACCTCTAAAATAAAGAAAGAATAAGCTCAAATAATTAAAAGTAACTCAAAAAAATCAAGACTTAATATACAAATTAGGACTCTAATTTGCACACTTTTTTCAAAGCTGGTCCTTATGCTTGGACTTGAACTAGTTTAGCACCTCTACTATTAATAGTAGATATACTTGGTAATACTTATGTTGTATTAAAATGACTAATATGGGTGAATTGTCCATCATTAATAGTAAAAATTCAATTATTTACAATTGATTTCATCTATGTTCAAATATGTTTGTATTCTTTAAATACATGATTTACATGTTTTTCAATTATGTCAGCTATTTTGATACAAAATAAGCATTTTTTTTTTATGTGAGAAGTGTTTATTATATATGATTTTAGGAAGTTTCTGTGTTTGAATTAGGACAAATTTAAACATAGGAGCTAACTTTACAGAAGTATTCAATTAGAGTGTGAGTTTATATATTAAGCCTACACATATATCCAGAGTAATTAAAGCAAAGCTGAACTAGACAGAGATCGGGGACAAAAAAAGAAAATATATCGCAAGGATTTATAAGTTCGCTAAAAAGGTAAAAATCGTGATAATTAACAACAGGAAATTAGAAAATGAGCCAAAAGTAGCAAGTGTTACACAGAAGATTGAACATCCTGGGGCATCAAAGCAGGAAAAGAAGTAGAAATCTTGTTCTTCGTAGGAGTTGAAGAAGAGAAAGATGATTTCTTGGAAGAGAATTTATGAAAAGCATTGAAGAAAGCTGCACCAGCAAATAGGAAACAGAAGCAAGCAACAGGAATTGCAATAACAGAGAAAATAGCAATAAAAATAGGTTCTGGACTGTCTTCTTCATCTATATATTTGATATCCATAGCCACTGCTAACACTAAAAATCCTCCTGTTCCTGCTGCTTGCAGCCCCATCAATATCCAGAACACTGCTGAACCAAATAACTTATCTATGCAATTACAATCCATTTATAACAACCTAAAAAAGTTTTTAGGGCTTCTTTTTCTGGAAGAAAAGAAAAATAATAAGAACAATAATCAGAGGATGGAAAGACTCTACCAGCTATATACACGCAAGTTTAAAAAAAAAAAAAGGAAATTCTATAATAGGATGGAAATTGGAGAGATATATATACACTACTAGCTTTAAAATTGTCACCGAATTGATGTAATTGTTATCAATTAATAAGACAAGAAAAGGTGGCCATGGAGGTGGTGTTATTCGGAGCTAACAAGGAATGGATTAGGACAGGTAAGAAAGGCAAAATAATTACTCCGAGATAGTTTAGCCTTCGTTTTAATTCTTCGCAATAACTACAAATAAAACTCTAATAAATAGCTTCATATTTTAATATAAATTTTTTTAATTGAATCGTTGTCAAATCAATTTCTTTATCTAATAATACATTAAGATTTAATGGTTTGTGTTTCATTGGATAATATTAAATCAGTCCGCAAAGTTTATTTCTTATTCATTTAAATATGAAACATTTTACACTTTGAATATGCACATAATATAACACTTTATGCCATTAAAGTTTTGACATTTTATTAGGATTAATTTCAAAACAATTAATAATGTTAGGATTCAATTAAAAAGATTTATGTTGGGATTAATCTGAAAATGATCGGTAAAATTTGAGATCCAATTAAAAAAATTACTTTAAAAAATTAATTAAAAAATAAGTCATTATTTATAAGTATAGATACATATTTTCACGAAGTGATTTATTTTGAGAGTTGGCCTGCAATTCAAACTCCGAATCTTACTATTACATTTTCCTTGTGGACAATGTTTGCATTTGTAATTGCTAATTATATATGTTTAGGATAAAGACTAGGCGTTTGATCTGTATCTAACTATTATAATTCATTTAGGCCCCGATTAATTTAGCTATTCAATCTAACAAATAATTATCTGCATAGCTATTGTTGATAATCAACGGCTAACAATTAATATCTAAAATATTATTAGTATTTAATAAAATTTTATGATTAATTGCCGTTTTTATGTCAAATAATTATTAAAAATATAATTTATTGTATACATATGTGTTTTATATTTTTTCGTATATTACATATGCAGCAATTAAAATAATCTATTTAAAATATATTTGCATATATATAAATAAAGAATTAAAATTATGACTATTATTATTGTCAATTGTCTTCATCTATATTTTAACACTTATTTTTATTATTTATATAATAAAAAATTCTATTGATGTAAAGTAATGAAAAAATTATAAATACTAAAAGAGTGTTATAGTCCAAATAAAAAAAAAATAAAAAAATAAGCTATCAACTGATAAAAAAAATATTTCATAAATGGATCTTTTTAAAACAGTAGCTGATTGAAAAAAGAAACAACTACTAATAGCTGATTAAAATCATTCACAAAAATTATTAACATAGTTGTTGAGGTTAAAAAAATTAACAGCTGCCCAAAGCTAAACCAAACATCCCCTTAAATATCACCCCACAAAGAGATAAATGTAATTAAACCTTTAACTATCCTAACTTTACTAAATGCACACCGGACAAAAGTGGTTATAGTTGAATGTGGACTAAATTTAAGCTAAAAACTAATTAAAATTCAACAAAAAAAAAGCATTAATTATTTAAAATTGGATAAAACTCAAATGCTAAAACATAATGCACCAATAAATGTTTTAAGGATGGCAACATACCATAGAAATTTAGTTGTAATTTGAAACATTCATTTCAATGCCAATTATCCGTCTCCAAAAATTAACATTCAATTTAATTCCTAACTCTATTTTAAAAAACTAGAATTCAAATCGTATAAAGAATTGAATCTTGATAAATTCCTCCATTTTAAAGACAATTACAACTAAACATTTATATATTAAACGCACAATACATATTTTATATCTTAAAATTATCTAAAATTATCATTTATACTGCTTAAGTTTTCGGATATCCTATGCACACTTGAACCTAAAAACTTTATGTCTATTATCCCCTTAAACTTAGTAAAAATAACATATTATCTTTTTAAATTTGACAAATATGTACATATTATCACACTAAAAATATTTTAAGCCAAAACTTTTATTTGTTAGACATGTGATAGATGCATTTTTGTTAAGTTTAGAGTGTAATAAATTATTTTTATTAAGTTTAGCTGTATTAAAGGTCATTTAAAATGATAAAGTGTGTAAAAAGTGTTTTTGGACAATTTTAAGATGTAAAATATGCATTATGCCTGTATTAAATCAAAACATTTTTATTCATATCTAGAATTTCATGTTTTCCTAAAAAAGAAGATTTCAACAATTAAAAAAGAGAAAAGAACATTGCTACAACTTAAGAAGAAAGGAAAAGAAAAGAATAGAAAGAAAATTCAAACTCTCAATTATTCAAGTGTTCCCAACGAACTTCAAGCTTCACAAGTCAGGTCCAACCCTATCATGAATGCTGATTCCGTTTTTTCTTTATATATATATATATATATATATATATATATATATATA